>JAQGAB010002759.1:0-11186 GCA_034696565.1 Isotomurus graminis
TAGTTTCGGAGGGCATTTGTACTTCTTGACAAATGTTTCCGACGTGATTGAAAACGATATATTATCTTCTGGTACTTCTTGGATCAGAATTAAGCAGTGTTATATAAACTGGACGACGGTTCGTCAGAAGTAAAAAAAAGCCACTGATGACGACTGCTCGTCAAATGAATTCTTCGGCAGAGATTTGTTTAATGGACAGGGCTAATTTCTATCGAGTCCAACGGCATCCTTTTGTTTTTTTTATTTTTGTACGACTTAGGAAGCGTAAAACAACGGATGAATAAACCTGTCTGATGTTGATTGTGTTTCATACACCGCCTGAGTTGTGGATTGTGGACCTAACATCAGGACAACCATCCTACCATTTAATTTGAAGGACAATACGACAAAACTTTGATCTTGCAACTTATAATTTCTGATATCAACTCTTTAGAGACACAACTGAATCTGAGGCACGTGTACCTGACGACATTTGGCTGACTAATACCAAGTCTATGCAAACTTGGACATTAAGATTTATTGGAATAATTTCCACCCGGAACACAATGGATAAGACGTTATCTCATTTCTGACTGTGTCATAAATGTTGTCTTTGTCAGACATATGAGCTTAAATTATGTCCGGTGTCTTAAAAGGCTCTCTTAGGTCTTCCATTTAATACTTATGGCCCTTAGTGAACAAAACTTAAACAAGGATTACACAAATGGTCTTTTGTTATTCTGTCTCAATCTCAAAGAAATCCGTTTATTTACGGTGATTTTACACGTAGGATTAATGGTGGACATTCCTCGGAAGATTTCATCGGATTTAGAAAAGACTAAGGACACTCGACCACTTCTACATTACACATTACGATTGCACATTCACTGTATAGCTTCATGATTAATGAGAGTGCACTAAAATGAAGTTTTCCGTGAATTACACATCAAGTCATCCCACAGCAGAAGAAGGAGACTCATCTTTCCAGCCTCTCAAGGGATTACTCAACTGCAATATGAACGGCATTAAAAGGATTAGGCACGAAGTTTTAGATGCTCGCCATTTGTTCTTGAGATCATCAATTCTTAGGAAATGGTTTAAGTTACAAGTTAAATATTGTAATCCGTGGCACTCTTTGTGTTCCAGTCGGTTAAGAGGTGGCACTCGTTCCCTGCGTTATACAGATGAATTCCGTGAAATGTGTACTTAATATACAAATAATAAAAAATGGGTAGGATTTTACTATAAAAACAACATAATTATTATTTGATTAGAATTCATTATCTTGGTAAGATTGATTGGCGTAGGGAAATTGAAAGGGAAACTTTTGTGCATAAGGAAATAAGTCACTAGCATATAAAACAAATTATCTAAACAATAACTGCACAAATACTTATAAGGATCTTTTGTCTCCAGAACACTAGAATAGAAAATATGGTTCGTTTGACACATTGGGAAAAGAAATGATGGATGACAAGGACTTGAGGAGTCTGTTTGATGGTGATTACTTGATTACTATTACTACTGAGCTGAAGCATTTTTTCAAATGAGTTTTATTTGATGAACTAAAAGTTAGTTAGGAGGATATCCTCATTAATCCATCATCTTGTGATTTTATGCGCCGAGGAGATAATGAGATGACGTACAAATGTGTATTTGAAATGTGATTTGCTACTCTTCAGGCATCAGACAGAAATCCTAGTATGTTTTTCAGTGTAGGAGTTAATTGTTCAAGCAACATAAGTAGTGGGCTCCTCACTACTCACCACTATTGTTTCTACGCTTAGAATTCAATTAACTGCAATGAATCGGAAGAGCATAATTGCTCAAGGGTTTGGTTCAGTAGAAAATCTTCTTAAATGTGTGTTATGCTGTGGGTGACACTTGAATATGACACGATCGTAGATCATTCTCCTAATGCTATTGCTTAATAAATCTAGTCTTAAATCAACCATTTCTGAAGTAGAGCAAAGATTACATACTCATAGATTTGTAACTTCCTCTTTCTCTTACTCCTATTTACTTCAAGAGCAACGAGTCTATCCATTATCCAACTTTGTCTAGGATTGAGAAGAAATCCGTATAATGTTGTTGTCTAAATGTACACAACATGAAAAGTCGAATGTGAGTTAACCCTGACACATCTCTGCAATAGTTTCACAGGGTGAAAGGAAGTTATTCATTCCATTATTGCTTTGGAACAAATGCTCACATTTGTTTTTCTTGCTTCTAGGTATCCATTTCCACCCAACCTTTTGCTGAGCATGCATTGCTAGTAAAGTTAATCCTGGACTAGCTTAGAATTCACGGTCCATTAAAATACACAGATGATCGCCTTTTACGTACATTTGTCTTGTATATAAATGACTCCAATCCCACCAAACACAGTGTGATACTTAGCACCAAGTGTGCAATTATTCCTTTGCATTGCGTTAAAGTAAATGGGTGGAAACGGAAATCTGAAACCGTCCTTGAGTGTATCACCGTGTAAGAAAGATGTTCAATGTTCAGACACGCGTTTGCTGTGTTATGTTCCCCCAACTGCATAGCTGATTACATGAAAGTACCACAGAAAGAGGAATGCATCGCATAATTGCTTTCACCCTTCAACGTCACCAAAGGCATTTTAAAAATAAAAGTTGCATCATCCCCAGTGTTGAATGTACATAGTGGATGTGTCATATTAGTCAACTTAAATGAACGAAAAACATAATGCTCGACTTAAAACGACTTTTATTTAGTTTCGTGTAATTAATTTGTACTTAAATGGGATAAGGAAGAGACGGGAAAAAAGCGGAGGAGAAATATTATACTACAACTCCAGTGAAACATTTAGATTTGATACGCAGGACGCGTAGGGATAAAGAAGCTGGAAACTAAAACAGCATCATTATTGCCCTGCCATGCCCTTGTTTGATTAATCCTTAAAAAGAAAGTTAAATCTGACCCAACCCAGTGTGGAAAAATTATAGAGCCCTGGAGAATACTTGGCAGTAAGAAAGGAGCTCTAAAACAGATAGAAAAATTGGCCCTTTGGCACTCCCTATTACAAAATGTAAACGCTTCTTGTATTTGTAGTCTTGTGTCTCACTTAAATTGCTCCCTTGGTGGTACGAGGTACAAGCAGTTGGTGTGTATGCTCGATATTGTGGATGATTACCCTCAGCGAGTAGTACTTACTACTTACGATAATATTATGTAATCCGTGTGACTGAGGATTCCCTCTTTAGCATCTCTATTATTGTGGCTTTCACTAACCAGAAACTCCGGGTTTGTCTTATGCCTTACAACCATCAATGGGAGAACCACATCTTGAAGTAACCTTTTGAAAAAAGCAGAGTAAGACTTTTTTATCGAGATCAATCGCGTAACTCCTACTTTTCCCATTATTCACCCGAATGAATTAAAGAAATAGTTCCACACGACAATAAATTCCTGCCTTGTTCATGTACGTATAGGTATCTCGCAGCCGCAGTAATATACTGCAATTAATTTAAACTCGTTTGGAGCTGATAATGTATTGCAAATGTGTAGATGATAACATCAATAAAATGGGATACTGGTGGTTGCTGATAGTGGGAGGAAATAAATATCTCATGCAAACCCAATTAGGCGATTCACACATAATAAGATTAATTACCCTGCTCACTCCAGAGTAAGCCCAGGAGCCTGAGAAAATACGCCTAAACAGATTGAATAATTGATAATGGTAATGATAGTCCGTGCAGATTACACGACATAGAAGGCCAAAAGAATTAAGTACTGGGAATATAATCTTACCCAGCCCATTTCTCTTGTTGGAGCAAATTTGTCCATCGATAAGTATAATTATCACAAGGATTAAAAGTTTTAAGCATACATGATGATAGCTCAGTTCTTAATTTCTTACTGCTGATGACTTAATAGATTATCCCAGTAAAAATTGAAGCTTCCTGTGCTGAGCAACACGATTGAATTACGCGAATTCACACGCTGCTCGACCAGACTGAAACTCAACTGATACTCGTTTCATCAAATGGTCAGCTGTCAGTAGGTTTTTCTTTTCAAAGCCAATCGTTCGTTATTTTTGACACTTTCGAAGTTCATCAGTTTCAATCTATCATTTCTGGGATTTTTAGACCACAGACTTTTGAGAATGAGTTATCAGTGGCAAAATGACATCACCTTTCTGACAGGAGAGAATTTCCTGTCATTTAATTTTTATCAGATTAACGGGTAAACGTGATGATCTGCATTGTACGATTGTATCTGAAGATTCTGCAATACTTTACAATACACGGATACTCATCAGACAGAATGTTATTCATTAGGTTGGTATTTACTCTTCATATATGTAGAAAGAAAGTAGCTAATAAGGAGAAAAAAGTCTTTAACGAACTCCTCGAGGGCTGGGCTTGGCTGCAAGCAATCCATCACATCGGGTTTGAAGTGGAAGAATGAAGTGCCAAGTAAGATGATCGCATTTGTTGGTCTCTCTTCGTATAAAATTTTCCGACCTATGAAAAGTAACATCTTCGAAAACCTCTCTTTAGTTTGCGGACAACCGAATAAAGAAAGGAAAGGTCTTTTTGAAACATGATGAGGGGTACTATGAAGTACTTCATTTCTCAGAGTACTTTTTGTTCCTTGCATCCAGCATCTGTCGGTTCCTTAGAATGGAAGGAAATCTCTACTAAGTTCTACGAGACTTTGTAGGGTCATCGATTCTCATTCTGAAGGACTTTGCTGTTGTTTGTCCAACTAACTTTCAGACAGGCAGGAATAACTGAATGCACAAAATGCTTTGCTATCAACTTGAACAAGACAGATTAGTCTTGTGCGTCTAATCCCTTTTTCTTTCATGATGTAACCAGCACAATTGAGTTATGCAATATATTACCTGAATTATTTCATTGGATATTTTAATTCATTCCTTCTTAACTTTATGCCCTTTTCAGGTTTTTGGAGTTGTCACTTTCAGAAATTCTGATTTTATGATGGAAATGAGAACAGCAGTCCCAGCAGAGGTGATTCTGACCAGAACGAGCTAACTCACAAGAATACCTTCCATTTTTTTACCCCACCTTATACCTTAAACTTAATAAATGCTTTGTTGTAGTTAGGTAGGCACACAAGTCCAGAAAATGCTTCTTTTTTAATACGAGCCGATTAGCCGATTACTTACTTCTACCACCTAAACCCGCCCAGAAAAATCTGTGAGTAATGAAAGATTTTAAATTAACTTTTGAGAGATTAATAGCACTTCCCTTCCAGTCTAGTTGAGTAAGGAAGGCAAGCAGATGCACCCGTAATAGAAATGGAAAACGGAGATACAAAGTTAAAAAGTGAGGAATGCACCCACACAAGAATGAAGAGCAAGAGAGAGAGATGCACTTACAGCTTTGTAGGTTACACAACCAAGTAGTGTGCTTGATATATTAGTCACACTTACATCTTACGGCTTGTGTAATGTTGTAAAGTGAAGAACGTAGTAGCATCAAAACATTCAACTACTAATTTAGTTTTCCCATTTACAGCAACTGCTCCTTGCCTACATACATCTAATGCATCACCTATCTAATACCAAGTTGAAGACTTACCAAAGTTCTAAACCGAATCCAAGATCAAGATCATAATAATAATGGAAGTACAACCAACCAAGCAACTTTGGTACAGGAAGATCATAAAAAGTAGTAGAAATATAAATATTTCATTCACAAAATCGTAAGATTTAGAAAACCTCTTATTAAAAAGAAACCCAACTGCAGCTTTGTATGTGGAAAGCTAAAAGTTAAAAGTGAGAGATGAAATTAGTCAGCATTATTATGATTATTGCACCCTACTTCCACTAAAAAGCCTCATCAATCTTACTTCAACCCTCTCCTTCCTCCAATTCAGTATCAAAATAAATAAAAATTGAAATTTAGTGCGGACATTTTTCTATTGTTCTCCTCAACGCTGTTTCATACAAGTTTTCACCCTTCTAGGAATATTTGTATGCAATTCATTTATTCTGATCTCTTTGCAGCAGTGTGCTTTTTATCCACTATCGTTGCATGCTGTATGTATAAGATTCGATTTCACTAAAAATTCATCAAATGATCATCAAAAGAAGTTGAAAGTCAACAGTCAGCCCTACTCATCTCATTGTGAGATGAAACTAAAAGTAAATTGGTATATTTAAATACAAAGCCCCTTGACATAAAATCTTTGAAATCTGTTTAAATAGCGGAAGGGAAAATGAAGAAAGTCTTGGAAGTGAAATGCAGTGAAAGAATAGAAGGGTAATCTCTCTTTATATAGCACACTGTGATTTCCCCATCACTCCATTTTTTTACAGGGAAAGCCAGCTTATTGTCAAGAGCAATGCTGCGATACAAATGCATGAATATGTTGAGATTGCTCACCCGCATCGGATGTCGGATCTAAGTTAGTTATCCAGAAAAGGGGATCCTGTGTGTGCACTTATTTTCCGCTACCTACTTAGTGAGATTTACTTGCCTTGGGTGGCTTTGCTTGGTCTTTTTTACTCACCCGGAGGATTCGGTTCGGTCTGTCTGTGGGTGGAGAAGGTTATGTAATATATGGACAGAATGGATTTCACTTGCAGGACATTATAATAAAAATGTGGAAATGAGGAGAAATCTTTATTGCATTTGTGCATACAGCAGAAGAGTAAAGTAGGTGGATGGGAAGGAAGAGGGAACATTTCGCCAGAATTGAAATGAGAATTGCATCTGAATCTTCTTTCCTGACATTCATCCTGGGATAGGCCCGTAGGGGTTGAGGGGGCTTTAAGTTAACAATCCACAGACATATTAACAAAGAAATGAAATTGGAAAAATCTCCACAGGAAATGAGCAAATCTTCACTTAACTGTGTAAGATTGGTTTTACTCCATGCTCATTAGACGTTTATTAAAATGTTACATTTACTTTGATGTTTTTTCTATAGAATTTATTGGCCTAGGCTTACAACGTAATGAATGTTGGCTTCTGATTTTGTGCACTTCTTTGAAACACACAGCTTTTTAAGAAAGACAAATGACTCAACGATGAATATAACAAAACCAAGATTCAATCCAAATAGAAGGACCAAAAGAATTGCAGAAATGTGTCTCAGTTTTAAAGACGTTGGGCCCGATGTAAGTTGACCTGACCAGAAAGTCATTATGTTTTCGTCTTCTTCTTCATCAAATAGAAATTCATTTGAGAATATAAAGTCGTGTAATAAATATGAACCTAAAGTTCTGTCGGTTATTTCTTGGTAATGTCGATGAAGGTCCAATATTCCAGAGTCTGCAAGTCGGGAAAAAATATTCAGCACCGAAGGCGAGAATATTTGTCCCCGGTTAATTGACCAGAATTCTACACTTTCTATGTAGTCTTTGGAAATCCCAAACATACTACCCCCGTAGAACTTTTCGAAAGAATCAGGAATCATCTGCATGCTGAAAGCATCATCTAGAATACAAACTTTCCCTTGAACTATTTCTTTCGCCGGTGACCTTACCGGGCGGGAATACTTTTGTACCACTTTCCCCAATGCTTCTTTCCTTGGATTTCTAGAGTTCCGATATTCTGAAATCAGAGTTGCAGTGACATTAGCCGTCTGGCCATGTCTTCTACCCAGGCCAATCAACAATTTAGACGTGTCTGCAGCTAATTCTTCAAAAGTGGAAATCCATGAGTTCTCTGGAGGTTTCATGAGCTGTTGGATTGTGCCACTTTTGTACGTTGCAATAATTAATAGTGAGTAATACAACCAGCAACCGTAAATTATACGAGGCCCAATTCGTAACTTGGCTAAGGCTTTTGAACTTGCACACTGATCAATTAATGTTCGAAATGTAAGTCCCATAAAATCACAATATAAAGTCCAAGTCACAGGGTTCTTGGTAATTGGTTTGCTTGGAAAAATGGTCACGAGTGACAGGGCCAAAGAAATCCAGAATGCAGCGAAAAGTGATACACACACAGTAGTAATTCCTATAGGGTTGATTATTGATTTTAGTGTTAGGTCTCCATACGAAGACTTAGGCGAGACAAACTGTATTTTAAAACTTTCTCTGGAGAAAACCAAAGTTGAGTTTTGCAATACTTGATCAGGGGAAATCAGTCCGAATTCAATGTCAAAATCAGTAGAAAGATGAAATAGAGATGGATCACACGAGGAGACACTTAGATTAAGCCTCTGAAGTAAAATTTGTACTAAAATTAAATGTCTATTTAAACCCTGGTATCGGCGATTATTTCTAGAGATTTTGTATAATTCCAGGATTATATTTGATCTTGAAAGAATCCATGAGTCTAGTTGCCCATGTGGCACTTTGAATTCATTCTCGAAACGAGGATAAATAAATTCCGATACGCGTAGGCAAGTCAAATCAAAACTGCTTCTTTGTGTAATCGCTTCGGAGGAATGGTCTACGCAAAACTTGTAAGCAAATCGACTGCCTTGATTTTGTTTGAAATTCGTACAGAAATTTTCTGGTAAATGGAAAGAAAGAGAAGGTGCAATATTAAAATCGAATGATAGAACAAGAAAAGTAAACTTAAATGAGAAAATAAGACAACGACTGGAGAAAGCGTACGCTGTCATGTCACCTTCGAATGGACACCAACTGATTGCGATTTGAATATCCTTAAAATGATTTCTCATTATATAATTCCATTCACATTACTCGGCATAATAACAAACCAATGGTTGTTCAAAACTGGTATGCCTGACGAAAGATATTTTATTAGTTTTCTTGCAAGTTGAATGGTAAATCTAACTTTCACTGACAATACAGATATTGGCCCAGACTAAATAAATTAATGATGCCCTATTCTTTGCTGAGCTTCAATTATTGACGACTGTAGAAAGTTTAGATAAAACGCAACATGCAACAAGTAAACGAGCAAAAGGCATTGAATAGAATTCCAGAACTTATTCCAGGCTTTGAGCTTCAAAATCAATGAAATACTTTGAACTTCACGTGAAAGCCCGACCTTGGAATTTAAACTGTGTAAAATGTCCCTTGGAGTAAACATTTGGTGACAGGGACAGGGATGGGATTGCAAATTACAAGTCCACGCGTTATACGTACAATTTAATTCCCAAAATATTACCCCCCCCTACATTGTGCTTCATTACAACCTTACCTAAACATTGTATATCCTATAAGCGTATGACTTTTAAGGTGCTTACGCTTAGGTACAAAAGATTCATTGTGTTTTCTGTTTAATGAAGGCAACCTCAGACTGTAGTAAACGATATGATAGGCACAAAATGCATTTGAGAATTTGTAACCTGTACTTTCTGTTGTTAATGTTGAATGCTTTCCCAGTCTTGCGAAAGAATAATATGTGTACTCTCCATGCGTGTGGTGGAATGGAGAAAGGATTATGGAAGAAGGGTTGAGGTGGAAGAGTTGTCCTGTTCGAAAGGATTTGAGGACAAAATCCGTCTCTCTCATCTCCCCATGTCACTTGGTTGCAATTTAGCATTATTCAAGAGCTCAAAGGATTTCTGAGAGTATTTCTTTGTCCAACTGGATGCTCACTCTCCTGAACTTAAATCTTTAAATTTAGTTTAAGCAAAAGTTCTCAAGTCTCCCAGTGAAACAATAAGCCTCATTTCCATTCCTCCATTTCACTACGTGAGTTTCTCACCCTGTTGGCTCTGTTGGTCCTCTCACTCGAATACTTTAGTTTTAAGTACAGAAACCTAATGTAAAAGACCGTGTAACAGTGTGCTTAACCATGTTACTTTCATTATTCCTTTTGAAATTCAATTGACGGTTAAATTAAATGCTACAATATACATTTATTATTTTATTACATGAATACACATGAGTTTAATCAAGAAAACTTGAATCAAAACGTGAAACCTGTGAGTCTTGTGCCAGTAAAATGTAACCGAGCATTTTTATTGATCTTCTCTCGCATACGTCAAATAGGAACATAAGAGTGCAGATGGAACTTGATCAATCAGAAAAAGTGACATAGGATGAGTTGTCAAAAGCAATAAAAAGGATAAGGAGGTGTCAGCTTTGCAGGACCACACGCTGTTTAACTATAAAGAGAGTGACTGTGATCTCACAGGTCTCCCTTCTTGAAGAAAGAAAAATTCAGAAACAAAATAAAAGGAAAATGTACATAACTCTGTAACACAGCTATTGAACATGCAACGTAATGCTTAAGCTCGCAAGTAGATGAGTTCTTCCCGTCCCTTTACTTCATTTCATTACTTCATTTAATACATAACACAGTCCACACGTTGTTGTCAATAACTTTGTCAATGTGATAATCCTAATCCTTGAATAAAATGAAATGCCGAAGATGAAAGAGGGTATTATCCTTCACAGCCTTGTTCAAATAAGTTCCTCCATGCCGTTTGTGTACTTGCTCCTGCATAAGGACCTCATTGAAAGATAACTCCTCGGAGGGGTGCACGTCTATCTTGTTTTCTATATGACTGGTGCTGTAAGTAAGGGCTGGATGGACCAATGTCATTAAGTTGTCATCGGTGGGAGCAGCTGGTACTGAGAGATGTAAAACTCTCCGAGTTTTGTTCAATCATCGAACGATACATTGAAATAGAGAGAGTGAGCGGTCCCAGTAATACATCGAGATGAGATTGAGAAGGGTGGAACTTGGAAAGGTCCTTGTTGAACGGTGAAGGAGGTGTGGGTGCTGGTGTCGGTTGTTTCGATAGGGGCTTTCGAACCTTAGCAAAATCCATCCAAAGACTTTAATCTGCTCAGACTTTCAGTCTCATTTCACATTTTCATGGATGATTTCACTTATCGAAATTATTCTGTGCGATTTCAGTACCCTCGACGTTAAAAAGTATATGGACAACTAGCATGAAATTTTATGAGTAGAATTTGTTCTTTTCATTAAAGGTCATGTTTATGGATAAAATGTTTCTTTCACCACATAAGAATTTATACGTGAATTTCACATTCAATCAAATGTGGCACGCACGCAATTTCGGTTTTAATCAGGACAGATCGGGAAAATAAATTGTGTTAGGTTATCAGAGTTCCATTGCACAATGTGTGATGCGACGCAAGTGCAATAAAGTGATGGCATTTCATGAGACACAAGTTTAACTATAACTGGTAGCTTAGCCATTTCCTAGCCTTTACAGGAATCAATTACTTGCGGACTGAGCGATTGACTTTTCTTCAACATAAATTATTGCACACCCGACCATTGCACATTGAAGAGATCCGATTT
>JAQGAB010002760.1:0-11182 GCA_034696565.1 Isotomurus graminis
ATATCTTTTGTTTGCTCACTCCAGGGAATCACAGAAATAAACAATACACACAAATGTGAGACAAATATACAGCAGAAATTAATTATTTGAAGTGGTATCTTTCATTTCTCTTGTCTCTGGAGTTTTTGGAACGTCAAAGAACCTAAAGCGTCCCCTCCGCACCAAGGGGAACAGGCAGAGAAACTGCAGCAACAGTTCCTACAATCAGTAGCACAAATATGGAATCCATTTTGTTCAGTTCTTGTGATCGCTGGAGTAGAACAATACACAGTTTACTTACCGGCTTTGAGCAATTAATGATCAGAGATCATACACAGATTACAGACCTGATCAGGGATCGGAGGAGCTTTACTGCTTACCACTACGGATGTGTAGATATTTTATCCCATTAAAGTTATAAAAGCCAATAAATAGGTTTTATTATATTCGATAGTCATCAGTAATAATGAGCTTCATTTAAGTTTGTATTAACCACGTTTAGCTAAATAGTTTTATGTATAAGGACAATAAGAAGCCGCAGGTATTTATAATACACTAAATTGTTGGCGTTCATATTTACGAGTATCTGTCACTGTCAATTGTTTGGTGACTAGCGATTGCTTTAATTCTTAGTTGTAGATAATACATGCCAAGGAAATACAAATGAATTAATTCTAAATTGGTTTTGGACTTACTTCCATCCACTATGTAACCTTATACACATTCCCACAACCTCTCAATCCCAAGCCATTAAATGCACACTTTACTCTCCACTGTGTTACGGATCCATCACAACCTTGAGTAGGAACTAGTTTTCGCAATTCTTCGTTTATCTTCTAGTTATTAAAAGTACTTTGTAACACTGTATGGTTGTTTGTTATTTAATACACACATCACAATTATATTATACCAGACGAAGATATTAGCTGCACTAGTGACAAGGTATTCCTCGAAGGTGTACACAAATTTACATACACATTTTTATGACAACTATTTTACGGATAAGAAACATGAGCGTGACCTTAGGTTTTTCGTAGTGTACAAACATGAACTACGCAACGGTAATCTTAAATGAGCGAAACATTGAAGATAAGATTTCAGCTGAAGCCTCGTTGTAACAATATCATAAAGCATGGAATTAATTTTTTTTAAACACAGTAGATGACCCCATTGTCCTAGCAGCCGAAAATTCTTTCAATGATATCGTCCTTTAGGAATCTTAATCATTTAATGTATAAATTTTGTTTATTACGCAAACAAACGTTCTACGACGCCTTAATGGCTATAAATATTGGTATATTATCTATGCCATTGTAACAACAATCGTGTGATAAGTCTAATCTTAACCAACATAAACTGAATAGCAGGAAAAATAACTGAGGCATTATTTTTGCAAATCGAATAAAGATATCGCACAAAATTTAAGCAACACTTACGATTTTCCAGCGTGAAGGTCACAACTGCAACTGAAATTCCACCAGCTAACAATTCAAATTCTACAATGATATTTCCATTCATGCTTAAAGCTACAGGATGCTGTTTTGGATATTGAACATTTTTGAAACTTATATTAGTTAATTCTTGGTAAACACCGGATTCTTCTAATGTCCGGAAACGGTCAAGGACTTTTATATTCCCGTAGTCGATGAAACGCCAGCCGGACCATGATTTAAAGAAAACCTCTTTCCCCAAAAACAAATAATAAGGAGGTTTGATTTCGGACTGCAAGTTACGCTGTATATTTTCCAAAAATATTTGCCATCCAACAAGCGTAATATTATTGCATGCCTTAACTACTTCCAAATAAGTAGTATTTGTTTTATTGTTCAGGATTGTCTTACTAAGTGGGTGGATCCTAATTGTGGAATTCCACTCCTCGTATTTCTTTGAGGTGAATTGATTTTTATATATTCCGCTAAGTAATTTAAATTCATCGTATACCCAACCAAAAAAATCATCCACAACTAACATAGAGTTGACTGAATAGCCCGTTTTTCTGAGCTGCGAGACTTGATTGAACGGAAGTACTTCAAAGGATTTCGAAAGATATCGGATGTTGTCTCCTTTGTACGCGTTCGTTAAGACTAATGAAGCTAAGAGTGCTAGTCCGCCGAATAAATACAGGGAATTAGTTCCCTTGTAATTAATGGCTCGCATGTGGGCCTGTTCTAAAATTATTGCCCAACCAATAAAAAAGGCATCAATATCCAAGCTTACATAGCGCAAATTGAATTTGTTTTCAACTAAAGAAAGTATTATGGGCCATAAAACTAAAGTCAAGACAACTAATACCCAGGAAACTGTGTCAAACGGTTGGATTAACACGGGTAGCGTTTGTGTTTCTTGCAGAGCTTTGCCACAGCTTAAAAAAAGATAATCCTCGGCAGATTCCTTTAGAAAGAGACTGCCATCTTCTGCGTATGAGTTGAGGTGCAAGTGTGGATACGGAAAATAATATAATATTGATTGAAGATATTCAACGTCACCAAGGGTTTTGTCGTAAGCAGGCGAGAAAATAGCAAAAAATACAGATGCAGTAGGTAGTGCATATGCTAGAAAATATAGTAGTAAGACCAACATATTAACGACGACAAACGTTATGATTTTTTAGTTTAATTTCAGTTTTGCCTAGCTGACTAAAAATATACAGGTGCAGGTGCTTCGAACAACTAGACGATTCTGTGACGCTTAGTGAAGGTTGGTGAAACTTATACTATTAGACAGTACTTTTATCAAACATCAGGAGCTCGCTAGAGCAGGTTTGATGTGAATAAACTAAACTTTTGCAGTAAGTAATGTAAAGAATATTGTACATATCAAAGAGGAAGAATCCAAAGACGGAAACCTCGAGTCACGATCGTATTGGTAACGCAAAAGTTAGAGGTAAAAACCAACTTCCAGAATCAACCGCTTTCATAATGCACAAGTACGAAAACAGTCGTGATAAACTTAAAGCACCGTATGGACAATATTGATTGACACCTCATAAATATGAATGAATTAATGATAGCCTTTTACTTAATTTCTTAGAAGCTTAAAAGTCTTACGATTGGCACTTCAAAGTGATACCACCCGAGTAACTTGGCAGTACTTCATTAAAACCCTATGTTATATTAAAATCGTGCTTGCTGCTGGATCATGAAGTAAATATAATCAAATAACGGCTGCACCAGCACTTCAATGCCAGTTCGTGTCATTCCACCTTAGATTGTGATGAATCCCGATTCAACTGATAAATAAACCCCACACCAAGCAGATTCTTTATGCCCAGATATGTGACAACAGACAGTAACCGTGGTAAACACCAGATACTTGGAGTAGTTTTTACGAGACAACATTTCTAAATAATTGCTTTGACCACCCCCACGGGTCACCTGGAACTTTGATCGAAACCAAAGTTTGGGCGTTAGATCCAACGGGCCAACTTAACGTCCATAACCAAGTTTGGTCAAGATTAGTCTTGGAGTTCTTAAGATTAAGCGCGATCATCCCGACAGACGGACATCGTGATGTCAAGTATCCTCGTAAAGGCACCAGTTACCTTGGCAAAAAATGAATTTGGCGCATACGAGTTTTAATATAAACCTTTTTATGTATTTAAAAGAATCTGCTATATAAATTATCACAATTAAACAGAAATCAGACCTGCACAGACGTGATAGGATTTAGTCATCACATCTGTACAGATTAGATTTACCATGTATGTGATTGAAAGTAAGTATCCTTCTAATTATTCTTCGATAAAGGGTTCACGTAGCATGAGTTAATTAGATCTCTAACCAATTATTTATGCAAGAGACACATACGCCACGTAGGATAGTCCTACCAAATATATATAAAACGTGAATCCTAGAATTCTATTCGGAGGAGACGCTAGTTTCTTCATTGTATCTTACCGAAAACAATGCTTTTACTTCACTTGTTCTCAACAAACTTTGTTGTCCACTGCTCTGTCACAAGACAAATGTACCGTTACACAGTGCCTGTTATATTAACATGATTATGATATAAGCTATTTAATTAGTTTTACTAGCTTAATTTGGAATGTGGAAACAATTTATTTTGCATAAGGTGATCACATTAAAGTCCATGAGGTGGGCACATTGAATTCCATAAGGTGGACATATTAAATTCCATTTGGTGGGCCCAGTAAATCCCATAAGGAGGACATAAAACCTTGAAAATAAATTTGTACAAATCTTAATTTCTTAAATCCAGTTCTAGAAAAATTCTTTAATTTTAAAATTTGCTGTATGTTAAGGTTAATAGCATCGCAAAGGAAGTGCTGTAATAATAATTCAAACAAATTAACAATATTTTAATTATACGCATTAAAAACATCAATAAATGTTTCATAAAACAAAGCGTCCATTGTTTCAGCGTCCATAACATTTTTGCAATTAACTATATCGTAAAACCATTAGCACATCAATTACCGAAGATCGCATCGCAAATACAATGAGATGAATGATATATATAAATAATATAAAACAATAGACAATATATGGCTGCTACCGGGTCACTCTCAGGTCACACGACGGGTCGTAAATCCTTCACGTTCGATGCCTAAAGCTTGGATACCCAAAAGTGGCCGTTAGACCATATGAATGAATGTCGAGGATGAGGGGTAACTAAAAGATCGCCAATTGCAACACTTAAAGTAGTCCCTGGACCTTGACCTGACCTGAAGTGTATAGACGACACGACAGGCTATCTGATGATTACAAATGAGAAGAGTATTGCGCGGTAGAATCTTTATTAACAATTGAAACACGGTCACAACTACACGCACAACCTTCTTACTCAAACTCTCTAGGTAGACTTAATCTTAACGGCTAAAACTCAACAAGAGACGCCACGCTCTTCTCTATACCTAACGGACAACAATGCTCTTCCTATACTCCTTCTCTACGCCCTTCACTGCCTACTGCTGTCACATAACAAATGTTCCATAAGGTGGACACACTAAATTCCATAAGGTGGATTCGTCCAAAACTAAACTTCTTATATTTAGTCCTACAATTACTCTACAACAATAAACTCATATCAATACTATAGCTGATGACATCGCATTTAAAATGCTATGACACTAACCCTTAACAAATTAACTGTTTCTTAACTATGCACACTTAAACTATCAACACTCATTTTCGTAACACAAATCGTCCAATTACCCGACGTCCATAACTTTGTTACACTTAATTATATCATAAACACTAAGCATACTAATTACACAGAATCGCATCGCAAATTCAATAAGATGAACTAAATCAATTTACTAACTATTAATAATAATGAATCTACAGTGACCTAAACTTGAGCAACCACTCTCAGTAATAACTGCAGGTGAGGGGTTGGGGTTGGTGTATCACATCTGGATACGCGTGGTTGTGGTTGGCACTGTGTTGGTCTGTGTCACTGTGGTTGTGGTTGGCACTGTGTTAGTACACACTAGTGAGGTTGTGGTTGGCGCCGTGTTGGAGCACACTTGTGTGGTTGTGGTTGGCCTACCACCCTCACCGCTTACAGTCTCCGCTCTCTCGCTGTGTCTCTTTCCACACAATATATTAATCAAAACTCCAAAAAATATATTACCTTACCAACACTCACCTAATAAGTCAACACTTTATAGGTTCGAGAAACTAAATTGTATGACGGCAGCAGAGATATACGAGTACTACTCATTAGTATATATTCATAAGCATATAACTAATCAACGCAGTGTAGTACAAGGATTAAGTTATTTCTTTGTGAAAATACCACAACCTCCAAACTCATAGCAAACACGTCGAAGTCATGACGTAGTTTTACCACAAATGAATAATGTACTTGACAAATCTGTATATTATTATCAGGGGATAAAGATTTGGAATGCTCTGCCTGAAAGGGTAAAACAATGTTTAAGAACTAAGCTATTTCGAAATCAAATTAGGAAATTGCTAATTTCGTGTAGGAAGAACTTGTATGTGTATGATGATAAGAGAATCATCAATCAATCTACAATAAGAAACACTAACCTAGAATAATGACATTAGGAGATGTAAATGATAAATGATTATAGTTAGATAATATAGAATAGTTCTTTTAAATTTTATGTGACCTAGTACTGAAAAGAATTGTGTTAACAATTAGTATTATCTGTCACTCGAATAAAATATTCTATGACCTATGACCTATATTTTCGAACGATAATACGTAATCTACAGAGACCAAACTTGAGTAATCAGTGACAACTGCAGGAGAGCGGTTGTGGTTGTTGTATCATTTCTGGGTACGCGCGGTTATTTTTGGCACTGTGTTGGTGCACACTGATGTGGTTGTGGTTGGCACTGAGTTGATGCACACTGATGTGGTTGTGGTTGGCACTGCGTTGATGCACACTGATGTGGTTGTGGTTGGTACTGTGTTGGGGCACGCTAATGTGGGGGAATCCATCTAAGACAAATTGTGTCATACTTATGTCATTCTAACTTTTATTTTAATTTACTAACCAACAAATGGTATATTTTTATTAATACATAAATACTCCGCAAAGAACTCAGCTTAATGAATTAATACTATAAAATATTTCCTGTAAATATTGTGTTAAGATTACGAAAGGAATTTCCCAGAATAAGATTGTTCTGTTTTGAACTCCTGGTAACTCTTTTTCTAGTTAATTAAATTACGACACGACAGAAATCTTAAATTACTGTTAAAAGTGTCACAAATAAAGGAATATGAGAAACTGATATTATATAGTTGGTATTCACTAACTATTGAGGCTCACAATTGACAGTTGACCCATTTTGAACCAACACATTCCTACATGAAGGCAGTTTTGAACATATAACTAGCAAAAAGTGCCACAGTGTAAAGGCGAACATCTGCTAACCAGCTGCATAAGTTAAGAGGAGAAATCACACTAAATCAGAAGTAACAGTTTTTATACGTTGACAAACATATTTCTATTTTAGCAGTTTTTCGCAGACAAATACGTAAATGAATGCGTTTTGAACGGTAAAGGCAAATTACTCACTAAGCTAACAAATGGCATTAAATATATTACGTGGACTTAAATGCTGAAAAATGACAATGAAAACCAAACCAGCATTATTTTATAAGAATACAACTTACTACTGACTTTAACATAAATGAATAGGCTTCAATCATAAGGATAGTGTCACATGTTATTTTCCTCCGGAATGTGTTCCTCGCCAGTGCCTTTTCAAACAATCTACACGTGAAAATTCCTTCTTGCATATGAAGCAGAAGACCTTGGGTCGTTTTTCATGTTTGTAATGAATGTGTCTGTACATTGACGTTTTCCAGGTGTAACTCTTTCCTGACAAATGAAAAAACACAAACATATTACAATATTAGAAAATAAAAATTTCAATGGGAAGGGAGTGTATTTTACCACAAAGTCTGCATGTGTAAAGTCGTGCCTTGCTAGCTCTTTCCTTGTTAATTGCCTTGCTTTTCGATGTTTTTAAATTACACAGTTTTGAAGTAGTAGCCGCCTTGCTTTCCCTCTGCAAATCATGTATGTTATCTTTCACTCGTGTGAATATTATCAATGGAAACTTTGTCCAATCAGATCCATTAAGTTCGGCGTCTCTGTCCTTCAAGTCATTCATGGTTTGTTTGGAGCGGTTTCGATCGCCTTCGGGTTTTGTCAACGGCTTTGGTATGTCATTAAATAAATTATTCATCGACAGAATTGTTTTCTGGAGTTCTTGAGTTGAAGAAGCAGTACATTCGGCTTGGGCTCTTTCAATGTTGGATATGCATAAATCAATCTGATGTTGGACTGTTCCTCGTAACTTCGCTGACAGTTGCTTTGCAGTTTTCTCATATCGCAGGATTAGTTCTTTCTGTTCCTGTTGGATTCTGGATTTCTCCGCTTCAAAATTTGAATCTATGGATATTTAAGATTTGCATTATTTAAATGAATAATTCCAGTTTAAAAAATAGAAACTGTCCTTACCAGCCATATCGTTGAAAGATTTACTATTTGAATCAAATGTCTACAACAAGAAACTTTTACGAGAACACGAACTACTCACAATGTCAAAGACTCCACAATGACTGTCGTTAATGAAGTGGAGTCAGAATGTAAAAAACACGGGAATTTGAAGTCGTTCAGAAATAAATTCTCTTCCGCAGTTCTGAAGGAAAACAACTTAACCGCATGGCACCAGTTGAGAAGCCCGGCTTTTCCATTAGTTCCATTTCCAACCACTGGCGCACTAATACATCAAGTGAGATGCATACAAGTATTATTGCTCGGTTAAAGCAACCGTGGCTTTACCACTATATTTAGATATAGCTAGCGACATCTAAATGTGGAATAAACAAAGACATCAGCAGCCCAGGATGAAAAATTTGCATGCATAAACTTTATTGGGTATGGATCCAAATTTGAGGAACATAGATAAACTCTATTAAGACACACTATTAACAGTGTATTAATTTGCACGCTTGTATCAATGTATTTTTGCTAATAATAGTTTTGGGCTAAATTTGATACAGATATACATTTTGAGTAATCATTTTTATTTAAAAAAATAATTTACTGAAAACCAACTCAAATTGTACCTGGCTTTGCCATAAGCTTAATAAGTGGAGTTGGTAAACTGAATTTTAAACATGTTTTTTGCGTCCTTACATCGTATAATTACTTGATTCTCTATTAAAGCGATGCCGAAACGATTAGTTTTATAATAAAGCAGATGATAGGGTTGTATTATTATTCGGTCATGAGCTATGACACTTCAAGTATTATACAAATTCTCTAAGTTTCGTTAAATGATATACGCATAATGCACCAACCTGTCATTTACAAATACGCTGTACATTAATTTTGCTGCATTCTCCGAATTAATCATCCTTTGCTATTAATTGACATAAATTCTTTTGAACTTGCATTGATTAAAGAAGTAAGAAGGAGGTAGTCAACGACAAAAGGCAATAGTCGCCTTAATTACTAATTTTGTAGTCCGGTCAATAAGTGAGTGCGTTTAAAGTGTGGCAGCCTACTTACAAGACTCTTCTATTAGTGCGGGTTTCGTGTATATGTAGGTGTTTGATCCTTCCCTTCGTTGAAGATTCCTATAGTTAGAGATTTGAAGGGTTGAAGTTGCTTGTATGAGGTTTGAAAGAGTGTCGTAGTACTACAAACTTTTTTCCAACTGAACCAGAGAGCAGTTTTGCTGCAAGGCTCAAGACTCGTACTGCATAATTTCCTAATCGTGTTCTAATTAAATGGTCTCTATTGGTGTTTGATTAACATAAAGTATTTATTTGTGGAAAGGGACACAAGTAGTTCCCGATAATGAAGTATAGATGGTCGGTAGTATAACTTGAGTGAAATCGCAACCACCAAGGGCAGTAGCAGGCACAATCGTCCTGCCAACCACAACCACCGTGGAATGCAGTAACAGAGTGCCAACCTCAACCACAGAGCATCGGGTACCACTGCAGGACCAACCACAACCACCTGCTTACCTAAAGTAATAGCTTGAACAGTTGACCAACTTTGAATCGTTGTATGTATAGTATTTATAATTTGTAAATAAATTATTTTATTGTATTTTAATTCTCACGTTCCTAATGAGGTTCTTCCCGTTTCTCCTGAGGTTCCTAACGTTTCTCCCGAGGTTCCTAACGTTTCTCCCGAGGTTCCTAACGTTTCTCCTGAGGTTCCTCCCTTGCCTCCCGGGGTTCCTCCCGTGCCTCCCGTGCCTCCCGAGGCTCCTCCCGTGCCTCCCGAGGTTCCTCCCGTGCCTCCCGAGGTTCCTCCCGTTCCTCCCGAGGTACATGTTTCGTTTGTTGTAATACTATTAAGCACAACAGAGTTTTTGATGTTGAAAGATTAGACGATTTAGCTTATGGAAGAAGTTTTTTAATGTTTTTGCGTGTTCAACTTTGAAACGATGCATTATTTTAAACCTATTTTATCCTATTGTGTTTGCGATGCTGTTGGCTGTATTATGCAGTAACGATTAGATTTATAAAGTTATATTAGAACAAGATATTAAACGTTTATTATTGTACGAATTCGCTTATGGGATTTCTTGTGCCATCAGATGCAGTCTTACCACATTCCACCTTTTGGACAATAATGTATGTCCACCTTATGGACAACTCTGTACATCCACCTTATGGACAACTCTGTATATCCACCTTATGGACAACTCTGTATATGCACCTTATGGACAACTCTGTATATCTACCTTATGGACAACTCTGTATATCCACCTTATGGACAACTCTGTATATCCACCTTATGGACAACTCTGTATGTCCGCCTTATGGACAACTCTGTATGTCGGCCTTATGGACAACTCTGTATGTCCGCCTTATTGACAACTCTGTATGTCCACCTTATTGACAACTCTGTATATCCACCTTATGGAAATCTCTGTACGTCCACCTTATGGACAACTCTGTATGTTTACCTTATGCACCTTAGTGCACATCCACCATATGTAGTTCAGTATGTTCAAAAAACTCATTGATTAGTGTAGGTTATGAATAAGTTCATCAAATAATTTTGTGAATAGATTAAGCATTAGATGACAACAAGGTATGTAAGATTTGTCTTGGGAAAGACAGGTTAGGAAGATATAGTGGAAGAAATTGTACAATACTAATGTTTAATAACTTTTATTGTAATTCACTAAAGAAAACTTGGCATGGTTTCATTAATACATAACTACTTCGCAAAGAACATATTGGCTACACAGATAATTCTATTAAGTATTTCCTGTTATTATAGTGTTTATAATACGAAAGATATTTCCCACAAAAGGATTTTCCAGTCTCTAACACCTGGTAACTACTGTGTGGTTCATTAAGTTACCCAAACGACATCCTAAATTGACGCTAAATGTGTCGTAAAATGCATGAATATGAATAAATGGTATGATTTAATTGAAATCAAGTAACTATTGTGGCTCATGTTTGGCAGGTTATCCATGTTAACCACACGGTGTTATGTTAAAGTAACTTTGAACATTAAACAACAGGAAATTGCCATGTACATGGGCGAGTATACTTATACTAGCTACCCATATCAAGGGCAAAAACAGGCACAGTATCAGAAGTAACAATTTTTATACACAGCTCACTAAGATTATCAATGTTAAGTGTTTTTCGAAAAGGAATACGTGAATGAACTAGTAAAGTTTAGACTGAAAACGATAAATTGGCCACTCAG
>JAQGAB010002761.1:0-11178 GCA_034696565.1 Isotomurus graminis
GGTGACCTGTCGTCCAACTCAAATTCGAATTGGGCTAAGCCCGACTATGGTTCATGTAAGAGAAAGTGATGATGAAATTTTTGAAATCGAGTCAGCGGTTGTGGAGAAATAGCGTACGAAAGAAATTTTTCCACGGATTTTATTATATAGGATGTACAATCAATATAGAACCGTTTTTAGAAGTATTGCAAAACCAGCAAAAGCTAGACTTACCTGCGACTGAATTTTGTGAGTTTTCCATACAACTCGAGTGATTCACATTCACTATCACTAGTACTGCAAATATCAAGATAGTTGCTGTGATGAATTTCATTGCTCACACCGCACTGCCAGGACAAGGACTAATAAGGACAGAGTTTGTAGAAAGGTCAATGAGGATAAAGCTATTTAAAGATTTAAACTATGATTTCTAACTTCCACCAACTCCAAATGTTTGTTCAAACTACGATAGCCTGGAATTTGCAGGTGTAGATATCAAGAATCAGGACAAGTGTACAAAACAAAAAATATCTTGGCCTAGGCCTGTGGAGTGTGTACAAAGTGTTTCCACAAAACAATGAAAGGGAAGTACATTTGGGATGAACAGGGACTATGTATGGACGCAAAACTTAACACGGGTCACTCCGCCCCAAACTGATAATACCCGTGTTGGTATGGATAGATGGGTTGGCCTCGGGATAAGGACCAGTTTTTATATGAACAGTGGTAGCAGTATCTGCGGTGTACAACTAAAACTAATGAAGATACATTTGTAGAATTCTTATTGTGTACAACGTAACCCACCATCACCATCATGTAGAGTTACTTTTGTATTAACTTTTCAGGATCTCATTTACCCACAGCACAGGGTCAGGGTTAACTGGTTGGCGAAGCACACCTAGTTCTGTAGGAATGGGAAGCACAATCCCTGGACGCTTGATGTAATCCCAACTTCCACGTAGAAACGCACATGCACTTGCCTCGACTCCTTCAGTGCTGGTATAGCTAAATACGAAAGGTTACTGTTGACGAAATATTTAACCCAGTCCTTCAAGTTCCAGCTCTCCAGTTTCATCTCATGACACTGAACAGTCATTTAATACCTTCAGGATCAAGTTTATTGAAGACGTTAAGGGTTTTGAAGACTGTAAGGTAAGGAAGTCAAAGATTACGCATTAAGTAGGATGAACGGTATGATTTCAGCTAAAACTAGAGACGAGAGTGAGAAAGTAAAAGAACGCAAAGACTGTCTCACTTTCTCCTTCTCCTCTATGCTTCTTTCCAACCGGCCGCCCTACCTGAATTTGGTCGCAAAACCCCACTGCTGCTGAGACCAGAAGTGAATATGGGCAGGTGTTTTTTTCATAAAAACTTAAGTTAAGGGTTGTGTGAGTGCCGTGTATGTACAGAATTTCTGTACCTGGAGTACAACACTGACTATTCCATTGTGAGATCACATAGTTCATCATCACAGAAGCTTGACAATAAAAGTACTAAAAACCAAGACGAATTGCTTGCAAAGTAATAATTATGGTATTACTGGACTGCCTTCTTAGCTATTACGCAGAGAAGTTGCTACAGAAAGAGTAATATTAACACATTAAATGTTTAATTAGTCCGGAGAACAGAGTTAGAGATGTGGGGAGTGAATCCATGCAATAAACTTGGCCACATCAGTGTAAACTCCTGGCATCTTCGGTTGAGCGCATCCATAGCCCCATGACGCGATGCCAGCAAAGTACTTGTACCCGAGGTCTGAACACACCAGAGCGCCTCCAGTATCCCCCTAATTGGCATTTAGACATACGTTTAATTACATTCAATGAATTACCGTTTTGTTAATTCGTAACGGTGCATACATTGCAAGCATCAACCCCTCCCTCCTGCCTTCCAGCACACATTTGAGTTTCTTGGTCAAAAATCTCTGCGTATACTTTTGAACACTCCTGCTTGGAAACCACTGGAATATTCGCCTTCAACAGCACTGGATGAATAGCAATTGAACTTGTAGCTTGACCCCAACCAGCTATTTGACATGTTCCCGAAGCGACGATATCAGCAGGAGGCATCTGCAACTGCTGAACTCTATCGTTAAAGTTAAACGGCTCGCTTACTTCAACTACGGCAATGTCAAAGGGCAAGCTGTCTCTGCACGAACACAATGACATATTAGAACATGTCTCTCATTGTAAAAAGCCTGATAACATTTACCCCCCATAAGCAGAGTGGCGAACGACTCTATGTGGTTTTCTCCACTGCTGAGAGGGTTCAGTTCTGTTGATCCAATGAGCTCCAGCCACGATTCTTATGTCGTCGTCACTTAAGTTTTCTGAGATACAGTGAGCAGCGGTGATTACACGATTGGCGTTCACGATCGTTCCTCCGCATGCATGAATGTAAACACCTTCCGTCACATGCGTTTGGATCGACACTATCCAGGGAAATTCACCTGGAATATTCGTATACTTTAATGGTAAGACCCTAAAATTCGTGATTTAAGACCTCTAAGGCTTTAGATATATTCATTTCATTACCTGGATTCGCTTCTTCTCCTCCGATAATTAGAGGAATGCCTACCCCTTCCATTACTGGTACACATGTGACTACTGGAAAAACTAAACTTGCACTAAATGCCGTAATCACTGCCAAAGAATAAACATTTAGCGTCGAAAGGGACGCTGATCTTCCCATTTTTCCACGGAATTTATCTATAGTGACTGGAAGTATTCAGTATGCTTGTCGAAAGCGGATTGTAGAATGAGTGAAGGGTGCAGTGTAGAACTGAATGTCATGGTTAGTGAGATAATGAGATAACTAGGCAAACACTTCAGCTTGCCATAATCCATCATCGGTGAGGCCGAAGGAATCATCACGCGCAGTGACAGCTCCTGCAGCTAAACCCCGTAAAATTGCACCTAGACTTATGTGCGAAAGGGATACATAAACGATAAACGCGTTAAGTCGCTTAGGTTAATTTTACTTTCGTAAGAGATTCATTTGAGATTCTATTGTAACATTGAAAGTGTGAAGAACAGGTTGGTGTTATTCAACCACCGTTATATCTGCTGAAGGCATGGGCTAAAGATGAAGTCAAGTGTGATCACTTTGTTCGACAGGTGACAGGTGACATAACAAAACCTTACAGTGATCAATATTTGTGTCAAAAGCAAAAAAGCGAAAAACGTCAATCAAAAAGCAACTTCGCACTTCTACGGCTATAAGGTCATAATTAAGGATATTCTACGCCAAAGGTCATCATCCCTCTTTCCCCCATTAACAAACAGTGGACATTCGTCCGCAACGTGTATCTAAATCCGTGTCTGCCTTGCTCATAACTAAAGTTGAGGCTCTCTCGACCTTTGCACTCGTTCATGCAATCTAATTCCTAAGTAAACGATGACTCAATACGTTATTGTACCCACCTTCTGTCAATTAACAATGTTTTCAGGTGTAAATATAACTCTGATATCTTCCAAAGGTAAATCACAAACTACTGGGGGAATAAAAAGTTCACAGATCAAGTGTATTTCTATATCTACACGTCTCACTATTTCTATTTTTAGACATGCTTGGTCTTTCGTAACTAAATGACGATATCGTATCATGGTTTCTTGAGTAGTAACTGTTACACATCAGTCATCGGTAGATATTACAGATACCCTCCCATAATCCCTTAATCTTTATATTTATCAGGCATTAGACATGTTCAAAACGAGTCCAAAGCTTGATGTTAATCTACAGCTTCATCGCTTGAGCATAATCACGGTTATTTAATCATTGCAAATAGTGCACATTTTTTAAACTTCTGACCTTGTATTCGACAACAAAGGGATGTAACATTAGGCTGTTGAGCAACTGCACACGCTAACTTAGTCAAGAGACAAAAAAGCACCTCGACTCAATCCTCCCGAAGTCAAAACCAAAATCCTCATCTCCCACAATTTATGGGACTTTCCTTCCGACAGAGAGAAAGTCACTTGAGCATATCATCCCTCAGCACTCAACGACACAACAAACTTCCTCAATAAAATTCACTTACTGTATTTATTATCAGTGCCCTTTAAATCCACATGCAAACAAATGTTCACAATGGGCAGTTCCTCTAATAAGATTTATGCCAATGGCCCTATCAACTTTCTCCGGCGTTCTCAACGATCCCAGCTATTCTTATGTAAACTCGATCTCTACACAAGATGTGTTTTGTACTTGGTATTTCCGGTTTTAGAAAAAAACCAAGTTACTTTCGGGGTAAATCTTCATTCAACTCACACAACTAAACCTATAGCATGTTTTATTTGTCTTGTTAATTTCCACAAAGCTATTTAAACTAGTTATACACGTCAATACAACTTTTAAACAATCGTGTACATATTTCCTGTTAAGAACTTAATACAGTCAACACCTAGCCAAGTACCTACTTCCTATTAAATTACAAACATATAACCTTTAATTCATTCTTGATAATCTAACTAGTAGGGGCTGACGATCTACCTCCAATACGCAATAATATTATGAGAGTTTCTTTGGCACAAATTTTAATGCTACAGAATTAACGCAAAATCGCTCTCCTGTAGGTTCTGGACCATCGCTGAAGACATGTCCAAGGTGTGCGTTACACTGGAACAAGGGTTAATGAGAAATCAAGTTAGTTTCAATTTATTTCTAAGCTTAAAAGTTCAATGTAAAAGTAAGTAGGTATCAGTACATGTTTGCAGATGATCTCATTCCGGACCATTCCATGTGAAACGTCCTTTCGTCGGATAACCGCAGATGAGTTGGAGGAGTCATCGAGAGCAGCGTTGAATGCAGGCCATCCTGAGCCAGAATCATACTTAGCTTTCGAAGAAAATAATTCTGTGCTACAACATACGCAAGTATAATGTCCTTCAGCCTTGTGATTTAAGTACTGTCCACTGAAAGGCTACAAGAAATTGAATAGGGTCAGGCCAAGCAACAAATCCACTTAGCATTTGAGACTTACAGGCTCAGTACCTCCTTCTCGTGCACAAAAGTACTGCTCAGGAGTCAGACGCTTGGCCCATTCTTCATTTGGGATCACTTTGGGGTCATCATCGCCTGAGGACTGTTGACTAAGGATAACTGCAGACACACCCACCACAAAAATAGTCTTGAGTACCTCATTCATCTCGTATAGTGTTATTGATTAGGACATAGTAAAAAGCTATTTTTAGACGAGGATATAAACGCCTGATTGAGAAAGAAAAGTTGGCTTGAACTAGAGGTGAAATGATAAGGACCGAGTGGAAAATTTTAGAGAGTGATGTGCCAGATATAACCAGATGGTTGGTCAGGGAAGGAAGGCAGAGAAAGTCAAAGGTCACCTATTTATCATCCTATTCATTATCCGAGTTTGTCAACATTCACTCGAATCACGTCACTGCTTATTGCTCAATTAACACATTCCTTAATTACTGGGGACACTTTCTAGTGTACTTTTTCTAGTACCTGATGTGTGGAAGCCCTTTCGACTGAAGAAGCTGTGACAATGAGCTCGTCCTCCTACTCCTCCTGTCCGATGGATATCAAGGAACCGTGTGGAAGTCTTGTGAAGCAATGATGCCTTGGAAGAAGTAGAGAAAAGGGTACATGCCGACCTTGCCAAGGCTCTCGAACTTATCATCTTGTAGTTTAATCTTGTAAAGAATAAAGAAACGCTTAGACAAGAGTACGGGGCAACGTAAGATTACACAACTAAGGGATCAATTAACTCAAGACTCAGACTCTGTCAGACTGTGAAGCAACTGGCGACGTGACCGAGACTAATAAGTCGTGTGATGAGCGTCCAGTAGACACACTCGTTCATTCATGAACTCTTACTAACTTGCCCAACCTCATTAACTTTCTTTAAGTGTCACATATACTCACCATCGCCTAATCCTTCTCCATCACAAGTTAGTTTTGTTAGAATGTTAAAAATACTTCAATCAATATTTACAGGATGTCTGCTTCATTCCAGCATTTCCAGATTCAAAGTGGATATCTCCAGCTGACTAAACTTTAATGAGTCATTTTGTTATCTTTGAGATTAGCTAGAAATGTTTTGAGTTTGAAAACTGTTTAATAAAACACATCTATATAAGTTGATTAGTTTATTGGCCAACAGGCCAAATTCATTTTGCATGAGCTGAGGAAACTTTGTGCATGTGATACTTTTTTTCTTGTTGAAGATCACCCACGAAGAAGATCCAGAGTGTAATGTCCATTAGATCGCAAAAACTCTAACACACATGCATGACTCTCTACGCCTTCAAATAGCAATGAATTCTGTAGGTCAGTTTGCAGATGCTCTAGAGACGCAGAAGTTAAATCTCTGCATGATTCTTACACAGCCACCACCACATTAAGTACACGCATACTCAGGCAGACAGAGGAGGCTTTCGAGTTTCCGAAAGTACAAAAATAAATCGTTTAACAGTAAATGCGGGAGAACTGGCCATCCTGTCATTACAACTTGAAACTGATATCATAACAGTCGCACTTGCTGAGTCACCGGAACATAAAAAATGTTGAACAAAGCTCGTCCTGTGTTTCTTATCCTAACGTGGGTGGGTCCTCTCGTAACTTCAACACTAGCAGGTATATTGTTTGTTTACACTCATATTAAGCAATTAAGTATACACTACGTAGATTAGGTTAATGATCAGCTAGTACATTAGTTCTAGAAGCAGGATCTAAAAGCTCCATATTTATTTTACAGTTGCTGCAGCATCCACCATGTCCGCATCTGGAGACATGTCGACCGGAGTAGGAAGGGAGATTTACACCCCACCAGACTTGGACAAATTGACCTCTGACGCTCGGAAATGGTATTTGCAAGGAGTTGAAAATGCAAAGAAGAACTTGCCCCAGTTTGAATCGATTGAAAAGCTAATTACCGAAGGGTCTGATACGTACAAACCTCAATTGAAAGTGCAGCTGAAGTCTCTCCTGGACCAAGCCGAAGAAGCTAATGAAAACACAAAGGTCCTGGTTCCCCGTCTTTCCGGATTGGTGTCCAGTATGGATCAGTGGACAGTCGACGAACCGATTCCATTTTGGAGCAAGTTGAAGCTGAAGACAATCATGTGGTACATCAACGGAAAGAGGGATAACAAGTCGTACTACTTGCAGAACGGTGCGGGATTGTGGGCAAAGATGCGAGTGGACATCCTGAAGCCCAAGTACAGCACAAGCAGTGAGGCTGAGAAGGTTGGTAAAATGCTTGACGGACTGAAAGAAGATTTGCTCCTGGCCAGAGATGAACTTGACGACGCTGCTCAGATCTACGTGAAAGGTGTTGACAAGTTAGTGTCACTTGTGCAGGACGTGGGGAAAAATGGATCACAAATCCGACGCATTATAAAAGAACTGAAGGCTTCCGGAGAAGAACGCAACGACAGAATCATCAATTCTGCTCAGACATCCGTGGACAATATTAAGAAGCAGATTGATGCTTTGTAATTTGTAGTAAATTCTCATTATTGGCCGTGGTGGGTCGTGGACAAATATTACGTTGAAATAATATTATTGTTATTAATGGTTTCTTCATGGCATTTGAATAATATTATGCGTCATGTGGTGGATTAATTGAATAAACTTGAATCTTGAGACAAAAAACATGCACCACAGCATAAATAATATTATTATTCACGCACTTATACTGGGCGTTTGATCACGTGTGTGCATTTTATGAACATGGTATTAGTCTTTTTAGTGACTTCAGTTAGTGGAAATTTCATAAGAAACTTTGTGGCCTTACCTTTGAGATGACTAGTGAGGGTGGAAGTGAAGGAGAACTGCTGGAGACGCTGGAGAAATTAAGTCGGAGGTGGAGGAGGATACGGAGAGTCTCCAGTCGCCCCGGCCAGCTGAGTTTTGTTACGCAACAGGAGAAGTGGACCGCGTAGAAACAGTCCATGTGTGTTTCACACTCCGCGAGAATGTCAGTCCAATGTCAACATTGTAAATAGTCTCCGCACTGTCCGCACCTCCTTCCACTGACCCTTATGTCCTTTTTACGTCGACCTTATAGGATCTTAGGTCAAGTAGTGTCTTGTAGTAAGTGTGAAAGGGGAGCAGCTGCAACAGGTGATTCACTTGGAATTATGTCGGGAGCTGCTGAAGCGTCTACGTCGTCGACTCAGGCGACACAACACACGAAGAATCGACTTCAGAATGAGAAGTCGCCGTACCTCCTCCAGCACCAGACTAATCCTGTTGACTGGTAATAATATGAGAACTTATTGTCAGTCTATTGTGGTGCTTATTAAAGATTTATTGGGTTTGTTTACAAAGGCATGCTTGGGGCGAAGAGGCGTTTGAACTGGCACGGTCAAAGGACAAACCTATTTTCCTGTCAGTGGGGTACTCGACTTGTCATTGGTGTCATGTTATGGAGAGAGAGTCCTTCGAGTCCCCGTCCATCGCTGCACTGATGAATGAAGCGTTTGTCAACATCAAAATGGACCGTGAAGAACGTCCTGATATTGACAGGATTTATATGACGTTCGTACAGGCAATATCTGGTTCTGGAGGATGGCCGATGTCAGTATGGCTCACTCCGGAGCTGGAGCCCTTCTACGGAGGAACGTACTACCCTCCAGACGACAGATATTACGGACGTCCGGGATTCAGGGCTCTCATTCAAACCATCTCTGAGCAGTATAAAGAAAACAAGGATAAGACACACCAGTCTGCGAAGAAGATTATGCAAGTTCTTAAACGCTCTTCCGTGCTTGTTCCGGCTGCGGAAATTCCTCCGGCTGAAGGAACGTCTGTTCGATGTATGCAACAGTTGACGCGGTCATATGAGCCACTCTACGGTGGATTTTCCGACCATCCTAAGTTTCCACAACCGGTGAACCTCTTGTTTCTCATGGACAGTGCAGTAAGACAACCGTCGACATCTCTTGATCGCTTTTCTACGCTGAAGATGGTGGACGTGACTTTGGAAGAAATGGCGAAGGGAGGCATTCACGACCACGTCGGTCAGGGATTTGCACGATACTCTGTGGATAAGAAGTGGCATGTGCCACACTTCGAGAAAATGCTGTATGATCAGGCTCAACTGGTAGGCGCGTACACCGCTGCCTTTAATCTTACGAAGACGCCTTTGTTCGCAGAGACAGTGAAGGATATCCTGACGTACGTGGAGCGCGACTTGACTCATCCCGAAAGTGGAGGATTCTTTTCTGGCGAAGATGCAGACTCGCTGCCCACTTTTGAGTCGAAGGAGAAGAAAGAAGGAGCATTTTACGTGTGGAGGAGTGACGAGGTGGAAACGTGTCTGGAAGGGAAAGCTTCGTCTAAAAAGGGTGTGACGTGTGCCGATGTTTTTAAGGCGGCTTACGGGGTCGATGAGAAGGGTAATTGTGACCCTTATAGTGACCCACACGAAGAACTGAAGGGACAAAACGTCCTGTTTAAAGCCAAGAGCGTTGAAGATGTGGCAAAGGAGTTCGGGCTCAGTAAAGAGGAGGTGGAGGGGCTTTTGGAGGAAGGAAGGACTGTGTTGTTTAATTATCGGAACGTCAATAGACCAAGGCCTGGACTTGACACGAAGTTCGTGACATCGTGGAATGGTAAGAGTGTCAGATAAGACGCAACCTGTACAAAGTATTGGGACTGTGAGACTGGGGATATTCATTATGCATTGGGAAATCGTAGGTCTGATGATTTGCGGGTATGCAAGAGCTGGAATGGGTTTGGACAATCCAGCGTACATTCAGGCCGGAGTGAAGGCAATGCAATTTTTGCAACAAAATGTTTTTCTGGAGAATGGGGACCTTCTGAGAACATGCTACAGAGACACTGACGATCATACACGTGTTGTTAACCTTGCGACTCCTATTTTGGGATGTGTCGATGACTTCGCTAATCTTGTCGCTGCTTCGATCGAACTCTTCCATGGCACGTTTGATCCTCAGTATCTTGAGCAGGCAATGAAGGTTCGAACTTAATATTACTATCGTAGGATTAGTGATATAGTGGCATGCATAACTCTACTCATCTGTTTACTAATTTCAGTTACAAGAGAAACAAAATGAATTGTTTTGGGACGAGCAAAATGGAGGATTCTTCAATTCAAGAAAAGATGATGCCTCAGTTATCCTTCGAATGAAAGACGGTACGTCATAAACTATTAACCGAATTAACCTGCTGCGTACTTAAGACAGTGTGTCTTATAATTCCCATTCTTATTTCGTAGATGACGATGGAGCGGAACCATCTTCTAATTCAACTTCAGCTATAAATCTCCTCCGTCTCCATTCACTTACCAACCGCAAGTCCTTCCAGGACCAGCTTGACAAACTCTTGAAACAATTTGGAGAACGCCTGGCAAAAATCCCCATGACCCTCCCTGTTTTGACATCACTTCTTCCTTCTGTTTCTTCACCAATGATTTTACTCGTTGTGGGTGAAAATATTCTGACCTCCGACCTCCTTCGCTGTCTCAGGTCCCACCTCCTCCCCACAGGAACTGCAGTAGTTGGTTTGGATTCCTTAAAACCAGAAGATCAGCAGTCTATGCTCACTGGCCTCTTGAATCCCAAATTGGCTGAAAAACTTTCTGCATCTTCTGGCAAAGACGTCAAAGTTATCGTTTGCAAGGGAGAGGAACCTTCCGAAACTGCTATAACGCCAGAGGAACTGTCAAATATTTTGACTCCTTAAACATCTCGTTTGTGTCAAATTGTTTTCAGCATTTATTCTCGTCTTAAGAAATGAAACATTTTAAACTCCCAATTGTCATGATTTTGATTCTTGGGCAACTAATTATCCTTATGACGAACAATAACTAAAGTCAAAAGTGTTTACTACGAATAGCTACATTCGAGAACAAAATATTAAAGTCAATAAATCAATATAAATATGGATAAACATCAAACCTACCTATTTTAGTTTACTCGAAGGATCAAAACTAGATTTCTATTCTTATATCACATTTTCTTAGATTTTTTTCCTATTTACTGTTTAGTCTACTTGTGTTTAACTTCTGTACATCCGACCATGATTAGCATATACTTATGTTTGAGCTGAGATTATAAGTTCGTTTGTTCCTGATTCCTGATATTATTATTACTCACTACTCACTATCTAAAGCAAAACTGGGTTATCTTCCTGTAAGTGTAAACATGCGAGTGTATTTGTGGATGGATTATTTATTTCCTGGTTCCTTCACCTGCTTGAAGTTGAGGT
>JAQGAB010002762.1:0-11178 GCA_034696565.1 Isotomurus graminis
CTTAGTAATTAGGTAAAAATATATGCTACGCATAAATCAGCCTGAGAAACTGTTGACGCAGAAGACGTTCTGAAATGGCTTTAGAGATGACGACTAGCGTCTTGTCCTGTTGTTGTTTGACAGTCAAAACTAGTCTAGACTTACAATTTCGGAGAGAGGTAATTTGTATTGCAGAGACGTCATGAATTGCATGAGTACGTGACTTAAGATGCGTGGCATTGCGTGCAACAACAATAACAACCTGCCCTGATTTTGAGAACTTGAGTGAAACCTGCAATAATGAGCTTAATACGGAGGATGATATATGGATAGCACCAGTTAAAATGGTTGTTAAAGGGATTATCGCATTGATAGTAAGTCAGGGTCAGCAGTGGGGAAGAATAGACGGGCAAAAAATCCCCCAGTGAATGGCATAAACTTGTTACACACACCAGTGCAGCTAGCACAAAGGTGAGTTAATGACGTAGCACGAGAGGCTTGTTTGTCAATATCTTACGCGTTGGCGTAGGTTCATAATAAAGTGAAATCAGGATCTCCTCCTTGCTTAATTAGTGAGTGAGTACGAGGTAAACAAATTCTCATTGCGTCACTAGCGGTGGTCGTCGACGACAAGTTGTGTAGTAGGGATGAATTTAATATGGAAGATGTAACACTGAAATGTCTGGTTAATGTTGGATTACATGTGATTTGGTTTAAAGGGTATAAATATGGACATGCCATTGTTCTTCTGGTGTGCATTCGATTTGCAGCGTCGTCGGACGAAGAAGTAAAAATAGTTAAAAGTGATTGTTAGAGGGACATTTGTGTTGGAGAGGTTCCTATAGGATATTACTCCGTTGCATACACCGCATAGGAACTATTTCAAGTTATGTGTAGTTAATACGTAGATTAGATAAGATAGCGAGTAACAAACAATTCTACTCATTCAGCGGACTTTGATTCAGTCGCTGGCAGTTGCATTATTAGTCCACTTTGGTTAGTCACACAGAGTTCGTCAATCAATTGCCTGGCAGTGGTGGTGGTGGTGGTAGACAGTTTTGTCAAGTGCAGCTTAAAAGTCTTTCAGTCTGTTCTTGGAGTCTGGTTGAGATAGTGAAACGAATAAAGATATCATGGAGCCCAGAGAAATCGAGTGCTTAACAGAAGTCAAGAGACTCATTAACGGTAAGTACAAAGTGCAACTGTGCAATTAATTCATGGAAAGATGAGACATGACCACCACCACCGCTAGACTACAAGAGTCCAGATTAGATAATTTGATGTTTTGCAGAGTCTGACGATACGAGGATAAAGAAGATGATTGACGATGATGATTTCCTCCTGAGATTTGTCCGGGGTCGAAAGTTCAACTCCCAGTATGCTTATGACACTGTAAGTCTTTGGTTGCCCCGTATTATCATTCCTTGTGATTAAGCTAATATCCTTTTGTGTGTGCAGCTTGTGAGTAATTTCCGAACTCGCTTTACGACGTACAACAAGTTTTATTCGAATCTGAGTCCGAGTTCGATTCAGCACGTGTTTGCGAGTAAGATGCTTGGGGCTCTGAAGCACCGCGATAAGTCTGGGCGGAAAATTGTGTACTTCAGAATAAGTGAGTTTAGTCATTAATTATGAGAGCTGCTGCACTTGATGATGATGAGATAAGAGCCGATGTTAAACAGAATTCCTTAATGACTGTGTGTGTAGAGAACTGGGATTTGGAAAAGTGTTCGGCGGACGACATAATGATCGCGTGCATCGTGTGTGCCGAGGAGATGGCGAATTCAAAAGAGACTCAGTTGAATGGAATTGTGCTGATCTGTGACTACGAAGGGTTCTCTTGGGGTCATGCAAAGCACTACAGTCTCAGTCAGATGCGGATGTTTATCAACATTTTCCTGGTTCGTGTTTAAACACAACTCAAATATACAAAGAGATTAACTAACTGCGGAATATCTGGTGTGTTTGCAGTATAGTTACCCCACAAGGTTTGGACAAGGACACATGCTTAATGTCCCAAAGTCCTGGGAAATGGCGTACAACATTTTTAAACCGTTTCTTCCAGTTAAAGTGAAGGAGAGGGTGAGTAATAATCATAATTGTTATCATTTAAGTGATAAGCCACGTGTGTGTGTGTGTGATGATAAGCAGGTGGTTTATTAATGTTTGATTTGTGTAGGTTCACTTGAGTAGGAACAGTTTGAAATCGTTGCATGAGAACATTTCCCCTGAGATCCTCCCGAAGTGGTTGGGAGGCAAGCTGACCGAAGCTGAAGCCAACGACACGAACCTCGAAGAAACTGTCCTTGCCAAAGAACAATTCTACGCCAACTTTAACTCTATTTAAGTCTCTCTCTCTCATCTCTGTGATATATAAAATTAGTATAGTCTATTTATTCAGTATTATAATAAATACATGTCCCGAAATTATTAAGTTGCTTTGCTGATGTTCCATTTCCGGTGAATGGGTACTAAGAAGAGGGAGCCGAGAGATGGGAGTGGAGTGGTGTGTGTTTTGGCGTAGATGAGTTCAACTCCAAGTCCGACGAGGGACAATGAGAGACCAGCGATGAGGAGGATGTAAGCTCCGTGGAGGTGTCGGAAAGTGAGGATGTCTTGGTTGTCGTCGTCTTTGCCATTGCTGGGGGTATTTTTCTTGGAAGCGTGACTGCTGATGACCTTGAGTCTCAGTTTCCTAAAGTCCGATCGTTCCCATTGAGGGACAAGTCCAGCAGAGAGTGTTGATCCAACAGAGTGAGCGACATTGGGTGCGAGTGGACTGCGTTTTGGTAGAAGGATTCCAGCTCCAACTGCAAAGAGATGGTTGGGGTGTATTTGAATTGGGGGTTTCTTCTGGAGTCTGGTTCCGCCGTCGGGTGTCAAAAGTCCCTCAGTGTTGATGAAAGTCTTGGCAATGATTTCGTAGCCGATGCAGATGTACTTTGAGTTTTTGGTGGGCTTGCGGATGCACTGGAAAGCGTCGGTGAGTTCCATTCGGTTGGCAAGGTTGATCATCATGGGGACCTTTGAGGTTCTCAGGAGACTACTGAGGGCTCCTCCGAGGTAAGTGATGCCTATGGAGTAGTGGGAGTCCCGGGCGAGCTCCTCACCAGTCTCTGGAATCTTTTCTAGGACGGGGAATGTGAGGAATCCCACGAGCATCGTCAAGTAAATAGTTGTGATTATGAAGGAAGTGAGGAGCCAGAATGTGAGGAACATTAGAATCGGTGGGGGGATCTCATAAGAATCGACTTGGAGGTTGTGGTGGTTCCTTCTTATTCTTGTAGGTTGGGAGCTGAATTGTCCAAGGAAGCTTCCGAGGACGTACTCTACTATTCTTCCACGTTCCCACTGGATAGTTTTTGTTGTGTGGACTTGTAGGATGAGTACGGCGATGGATAAGGCAGATGTGATAAGGATGAGGGTCCAAACGATAGGTGAGAGTGGCCACAGGACTGCGTACCAGACAAAGACCCTGTTGGGGTGACCTGAGATGAGTGTGACTGGTTCGTAGAAGATGGTAGGTGTGAATTCGGCAGCCCAGGCTCGTTGGTAAGTCTCTGCAATGCACATGGCCATGTCTGCATTTCCCGCAAGGATGTGTGAGACAGCTCCAGTCCAACTGCCATTAGGAAGTGGAACGCCTGTGGTTCCCACGGGGCTGATAGTGAAAGTAAAGTTGAGATTTTGCTGGAGATAGGAGAGGAAGTGGACGAGGATGCCGGTGGTGGGACGATAAACTTGATCAGAGATGAGTGTAAAGTTGAATCGGGTTCGGGTTGTTAGAGAGGCGGTGAGACGGAGAGAGTGGAGATTCATGTTGGACTCGTAGTCTACCCAAATGTGCTTTCCTTGTAGTGGAGGGGGTTTGGTGATGGGAAAGAGGAGACTGCCAGTGGTGGATAAAGAGCAAAAGTTGCATGAAGAGAAAGGAGAAAGTTGGTGTGGATCAGGAAGAAGGAGACCCACTCTGAACTTGAAACTGTTGACAAAGTGGGATGATGCGAAGGTTGACGAGAGAGATGAGAAGGAGGTGGTGGAGATGACGAGAAGTGTGTCTGCGTTCGGGATGAGGAACGGGTCGTTTGGGGTAATGAGGGTCATTAAGGACCGTGTTAACGAGGGTAATTGGGTGTTATTACCATCAGGGGTCGTCGTTAGGAGGAGGAGTACTTGGAAGCAGTTGGACTGACGTAAAGTTGGACGCTGACAGGTTCCTTCTGCTGCTGCTGCTCGTGGGGTTTGATTTAAAACAACTGCTGGGGAATAAAAAGAGGTTTGTGGAGTGATTAGGAGTGAGTCGAGTAAGATTTCTTTGGTGGATTTGTTGGTGGTGGTGTAATAAGCATTTTCCAGCAAGTTGATGGTGACCAGGGTGCAGTTGAAGTTGATGAAGGGGGCTAGTTTAAGGAACAGTGACGTTGGGGTTCTTGGAGATGCTTCTGCTGTAGGTCTCAGAATCCACTGCGTTGTGAAGAAGGTCACGAAGAGGGGGAGTAGTAGTGAGTAATTATTGGGTCGTCGTCGGCTCCTTTTTGTCGTCGGCTTAGATGAGAACATATTAAGTCTTATTGTTCTGGAGTTATTAAGGCGTATTGTGTGAAGCTGAGTAGCGATGAACAATGACTGTTGACTGTACTAATAGTTCCTTTGACTGAAGAGATGGTAGTGACTTTGATGATGATGGGTTCGGCAAAGCGATGTGTGTTCTTAATGGCGATTACGGTGTTATGCGGGTATTAATAAAAATGCCATCATGAAGTTGTTGTTGGAATGGTTCGATTAGTTTAATGTCAGATGAGTTATTACAGTTCTTGTTTAGTGAAGCAATTAGTGTAATTTTGGTTGAGCACGAAGTAGCTGAGTTTGGCGAGTCCGAGTTGGTTGATGTGTTTGATGATATCGTCCTTGTCCTCTGGTCTCAACGTCTTTTCGATTGACATGACTTGCCACGACATTTGTCCGTCTCCCCAGCATTTGACAAACACGATGTACCTCGTGTTGTCCGTCTTGGTGAGGAACATTTTGCCCTCGGCTCCTAGGAATAGATCCCATTAGGGTAATTGCTTAGAACTAAAGGGTTGTGTGTGTGTGTGTCTACCTTGTCTCCAGTCTCCGGAGAAGGTGAAAGTGTTGTCATGTTCAGAGTTGAATTCGTACTCGAGTTCCTTTCCTCCGAATCCGTAGATCTTTGGGGTGAACCCTTCCCACGTCACTTTGGTGCATGCGGAAGTCAATTCCTCTTCGGTTATGTTGGCCACAGGCTTCCTCAGCAAATCCATACTCGTTCTGTACATGTCGAGGCGACTCATCAGCGGAAAGTACCACACCGAATGCTCCATGACCTGAAACAAATGATGGCATATTGTAACAAACACATTTTTGATTGGAAGTGACGGGGGAACTCACCCAGAGGTAATCGAGGGACACATCAAGGACGTTGAGATCAATACACTCCTCCTCAAAAGCCTCGCTCTCTATCAGATTCAAACTTGAGACATATGGGATCATCATCATCATGCAGATTTGAACGAGCACCAGGAACTGTAGAACTCCTACTGCTCCTGGTTTATTATGAGACTTGGAGGACATAATATTATTGGCAGACAAGAAGGCTTGATAAAGGAGACTTAAAGGATTTAGTCTCAAATGGGTTAAATGGTGGTGTGATTACAATAAGTGCCAGAAGGGATATTGTTGGAAAGAATGTTGTTGGCTGCGGCTGGATGAACAAGTTGTGAGTTGGACATCATCCAACTGTGCACACACACACACACCACCCGACCTTTGACTCTGAAGGGGAGATAAGCTAATAGAGCAGTGTCATCAAAAGTATCAAGTTGCATCTTATAGGAAACTGACTTTAATTGCCCGAGTTTGTGAATGAATAAAGTTAGGTAGGAGATAAGAAGGATGAGATGGGGCGTTTGTCTCGTTTTGCCCCCTACAGTTCGTTTTTGAGTTGAGCAGTCCTTTTCTTGTGAATGGGGGATCCCTTTCCGTCGCAGAGGTCGTATCCGCTTTCCACGGTCAATGCGGGGTTGAACCCTTTTTCTACGATGTGGTTGAACACGACTTTCTTGACGAAGGGGTCAAGGGCGGGGGTGGTGGAGAGGACTGCCCACCCCGCCTCACCGTCCTCCCAACACGATATCCCGAAAACGAAGCTCTTGTTGTCCGTGAGCACGGTGTAGGATCTCCCCGATTTGGCTGCACGAGAAATCATTAATCAAGAAGCTGCTTTGGTTGAGTAGAAGGGGTGTGTAACGTACTTCCTTCGAAGGAGGTGGCCTTGAAGTCCTGGACGTTGTCCTTGTCGTTCTCTACGAAGTATTGCATTCTGTCGGTGCGTCCGAATCCAACGGCAGCGTAGGTTGCGTTCATGAGGATGCAGGGGAAGGCAATGTCCTCTTGGGTGAGGTCCTTCAGGGGCTTCCCTATTATGTCACTCGCTGTTCGGTACAGCTCCAACTTACTCCAGAGGGGCACGTGCCAGCTCTTTACTGACCTTGCCTGAAGTCACCAAACACCATTGGGATTGGGAATGTTATTCAGCTTGATGGGGATTATGAGAGGAGTATATGTGGTTATTACCCAGTTCCAGTCCAGTGTGGGATCGACGGTGAGTCCGCTGAGGCATTTTTGGTCCCGAACCGTGGAGTCATCGATGCCCAACGCAAGGGAGTTTAAGGAGGAGACGATGAAGAAGAGGGAGATCAGGTTGTAGAAACGTGGAAGCGGTGTGGATGACTTCATCGTTCGGAGGAGGCAGCAGACTAAAGAGACGATGATGAGAAGTCTAGGAAGCAGTAGCGTGAGCACTTAATTCGTATTGTAACGGGTTGAATAAGCAGAGTGAGACCAGGAAAGGGAATATCCTTCTTAACCTGACCGATGAAGTCGGTAGTTTTATATTCCTTGATGACAATTGAACATAAAGCGAAACAATTGAAATGAAATTATATAGTATTCTTATTAATCAAAAGAGAGATTGTGTCCATGCCGCTTGACCTTCCGTCACAGTAATGTCGGAGTGAAGACTATCACATCACAATTATTATGGAGATTAAAGGGCACCGTCATTTAAGTTTGTTTGGCTTTGTTTTTGATGACTATGGTATGGTACGTCTCAAGGCGTCTACCTTATCTGCTGCTGCTTATCTGAATTGTATAGTAAAGTAAGTACCAGCAGTAGAGGCTGCTTTCCAGGACTGTCGGTCCTATTGGTCTAAAGAATGAAATGATTAAGAAGCAGAGTGGACAATAATGACCCAATGAAGGCCGTGTATCATGTGAGAGTTTATTAAAGTTCATTTCGTGGTTGTTGATTTGAGTCTTGTGACTCCAGTAGTGTGGAATCTTGTTGTTCAGATGTTGAGGAGCACTCTGGCTGGGCAAAATGTGTTTCCTTGAACCCGAGTGACGTGGCGTGGTTGCGGATGTCATTGATGGTTGACTCGGGAAGGGCTTTGCGTGTCGAGATGACGTGCCATGAGGCCTGTTCGTCTTCCCAACATGTCGTGAAGAAGACGAATGTCTCGTTGTCCCTGAGGGTTATGTACGACCGACCTCGCTTGGCTGTGAATTAATAGACAAAACAACAATGGTAAGACGACTATCCTCCTTGTCTCCTCGTGTGACTTTTCTTACAAGTGTGAGAGAGTCCCTTGAATCCGAAAGAGTTTTCGTAGAGGGGTGTGACCATGAACGCCACTTCCTGCCCCTCATTTCCGTAGAGCGTTGGGTGTGCAGTGTCCCACTTGAACTGGAGGCAGGAGGCGTTCTGAGACAAGTGGGAGGTGGTGAGGGACTCGACCGGAATCTCAAGGAGCGTCTCGGCCAGGCGGTACTTGCTCAACGTGCTCTGCAGGGGAATGTACCACCGGTCCACCGACAGCATCTGCCATCGTATGCCGTAAAATATAAGCAGAGTTTAAGGGGAGAGAGGGAGTATGGGTTATTAATTACCCATCGGAAGTCGACGTTTCTGGCGACATCCGGTTGGGGTCTGATGCATGGGAGTTCCTTGGCCAACTCAATGTCAACAGCGGATGCAGCAGCAGCAGACAGTAGCACAGCGCCAATCAGTGTTTTGAAGCGAAGCGTAGTGACGTGTCGATGTTGTCGACTGGTTATTGTGGCAGTGTCGACCATTTTAAATGTCTGTAAAGAAGTGGAGACAAACTACCTCTGATCTCAGCTGCTGGCATTAGAAACACCCACACACCAAACAAGTGCCAGTTATGTTGGAGGTGGTGGTGGTGATCCAAATATGGTCAATAAAGGGAGTTTCATTTTGTGTGATTGCATTCAAAGTGCAGATGGCACACAGACAATTAAGTAGACTTAAATCTCGCATATAAAGAGATCTGTTAAGGGTGCCGTTTAATAGTTTCCGAGGATCATGAGAGGGTCACATATGCAAATGAGTGTTGGTGGTGGTGGTGAGGGAGAGAGTGATTGTAGTAGACGAGTTTTGAGGAACAGTGTTTTGAATGAGGACATGAATATTTGCATCAGCGTCGCTGTGTTAAGGTAGAGGAGAGAGACCTACTTAACACTATCACCATCATCATCGCAGTTGTTGTGGGGTGGGGAGAGAATTTCCTCTGAGTTAAACGCTGCACACAGTCAGTTGGTGTGATTGTGTGCAGTTCCCTTTATAACTTTTTATTTCATTACTGGCGAGAGTTTAGTGAGGAAGGAGTTATCATCAGGATTGCGATATGTTGTTGCTGCAGCAGCAGTTGCATTTCTTGGTAGACACAAGTCGTGGTTAGTGGTGGTTTATTAGTACCCTCAGTTAGTTTCCTTCCGTGTGGCTCTCGTCGTCGTCGTCGTGTCTGCTGCTGCTGCTGCTGGTGGGAGGACTGAGGGAAGCAGGGCAGAGGCTTTCGGTCACTGCTGGTCGTGGTGACCTTACAACAGGATGAAGTACACTACGACGGAGGAGAGATCGGTGGTGGTGGTTGAGGAGGAGGAAGTTGAGTGTGTCGAGAGACTCAGGGAACTCGTACTCATGGAAAGAGGTAACTTAATGAGTCTCAGCCGGAGGAGATAGTCTGGAGAAAGTAAACTGATGTGTGTGGTGGTGGTGTTTCAGATGAGTCGGGTTTGAGTTGTCCAGTGGACTTTGAGTTTCTGGTCAAGTTTGTTCGAGCGAGGAAGTTCAACGTGGAGAGTGCCTTTCAAACGGTGAGCACGGTCAATTAAATTATGGATGAAGGAATGTGGATGATGATGAGTTATGCTTAAGTAGCTGCGGAGGTATTACGACATGAGGCGAGTGTACCATTCTGACTTTGCTGGATTCCACCCGTGTTCCCTGCGCCATGTCTTTGGATGTGGGGTCCTCACGGTCCTCAAGCACAGGGACCCCTTTGGCCGCAAGATACTCGTCGTTAAAACAGGTAATATACCAATATGGCTAAACTCACTTGAGCTGAAGATTAAGTGGTTTGGCGTGTGTGTGTAGAGTTGTGGGACGCGTCGAAGGTGGACGTGAATGAGTTGTTTCTGAGTGCGTTAATGTTGGGGGAGGAGATGATTTTGTCTAAGGAGACGCAGGAGAAGGGGACGGTGATGGTTCACGACTTGAAGGGACTCTCCCTTTCCCACGCCAGGCAGTTTACACTTAAGCAGATCAAAAAGTTTATCGCCGCTTTCCAGGTGTGTGTGTGTGAATCTGTCTCATTATATAAACACATTAAGTGAGACTTTCGGGCGATGAATAATGTGTGTGGCGTGTGTGTGTGTAGGGATCGTTTCCGGCCAAGTTTAAGGCGATTTACGTGTTGAACCAGCCGTACATCCACAACGTCCTGTTTGCCATTGCCCAGCCATTCCTCTCTAAAAAGTTCCTGAGTCGGGTGAGTGTGGTGATGATGAATGATGACCTGCTTAGGACTTTTTGTCTTAATGTGTGTATGTTGGGTTTAAGGTGACATTATGCGGCAACAGTTACGAGAAGTTGGGGGAGTCGCTGCCGTCGTCGATTCTTCCTCGGAACCTGGGGGGTCAGTTGAGTCAGGAGGAGGCAGAGGATCAAGAGCTTATGGAGAGACTCTACGCCAAGGACCAACTGTACCGTGGTAAGCCACACCACCACCACCTTTGCTTGGTTCTTTATTATGCGTAATACACGCACAACCGGGTCAAGGTCGTCATTCCTCTATTCTTTATTTCAGACTCCCTTGCACACGGATACGCTCTTAATTAACTCTCGTCACCGTCGTCGTGTGCCCTATTTTTATTCCTCCAGTGATTTTGACTTAACATTAAAAACACACACATACAGTAGTGTGTCTCAACAAAGACGGGTGCTGTGTTTTATTTATTCGGCGGTGGTTCATGGGGAGTGTGAAGGAGATCAGTTTTAGTGTGTGGGGTCATGGAACAGAGGCTGATGTTGTGTGGTGGCGAGGTCGTCTTCATGGACAAACGTCTTGTAGAATGGTTGAAGGAGGAAAGAAAGATTTAATATGAGGGAATCCCCACCAGACAGAGGAAGGTGGTGGTGTGGGATCATAAAACAGTAGTAGCCGTGTGCAATGATAATAAAGTAGGAAGTGCATCAAAGCAGCCAGGAGGATTGTGTGTGCAATCCTTGTTTCGTAATCAAATGACATAGTGTGCGAGGTGACCTCATTCTGCTCAACCGTACAACACAGAGAGTCTCTCCTTATCTCTTTTTGTTGTTGAGCACATTTTTTGACAGAAACACACACCACTTTTGCAGCAGCAGCGTCTTCGTTGTGTGTTGGCTGGAGTGGCTAAAAAAGGTGGTGGTGGTGGTTATGCAAAGCTGATCATGAAAAAAGACTTTGATCTCTCGGAGATAACATTGGAATGGATCGAGCATTTGTAGCAATGGACAGCTGACTGCGAACACTGGACTGGATACCACGGAGGAGCTGACGAACTATTATAAGGCGGATAAGTGCTTAACTAGTGTGACTTGTCGACGAGTTGTGAGGATGCCAGAAGATCAGGAGGAGGATGAGGACCACCGTTGTTCTCGTCTTGAGGAGGAGGAGTGTCTTGTGGAGCTGAGACGGATTTTGGAAGGTAACAATAATGGAATGTGCAGCAGTGTGGATGTTGTTGATTGTCTTTTTGATTGGTGTCCTCCGCAGAGAAGGTGGAAGTGTGTACAGTTCCGATGGACGCGACAGAGTTTCTCCTGAGGTTCGCGAGGGT
>JAQGAB010002763.1:0-11173 GCA_034696565.1 Isotomurus graminis
AAGATTGAGAAAGCCATAGCAAACTCTGCAGTGGCTGAACTTCACGCAAAACTTGTGGCTGTGGACAACAGATGCAGTAGACTCCTTAACAGTGGAATTCCACTGGAAGATCGTCGCCTGGAAGTTGTCCCAGCACTGACACTGTGTGAAGAAATCCTCCAGTTGTTCCGAGACCCGGGACATGTCTTTATGAAACAACCGTTGATATCCACACCCTTTGTAATTACCTTCGGAGGAATTTATGCTGCTGTAGCTGAATTGTCTTTGGTACTCATTGAGTCGTACAAAAGTCCGTTGGTGAGACAAATGGTGTTTTTAAAAGAAACTCTGGTCCACTACAAATTAGTGTGTGTGGAAATCCGTCTCAGGTCAGTTCGAATGAAGTCATCTCCCGGAGGTGGACTGACCGGGGGGAGTATGATTGATGGAGCTTTTGGCGGAGTCACCAATGACAGTTTCCTGTACTTGGACGATAAGTACTTAAAGTGTCTCCCTCCTCTCACGAATAATAATTCTGATGCAGACAGTTCTAAGTCATTTTCCAACCCTGAGGAAGCTTTAGAAACGTACAAGAAATGTTTAGAAGACAAGTACAACTTATTTTTTGAAGAAGTCCTTCACGCGATATCGTCTTTCTCGGGATTTGAAGACGTAAGAAACAGTGCGCCTCGTTAGCTCGACGATTATGATAAACACTGAGATCTCCAGGAAGGGAATCATTGTGGATTAAATTAGAAAAGTCTCAGATTTTAACCTCTTAGTTTTCTCAATACTCTCAAAAGTCTCTTTTACCCCAAAAGCTTCTGCAATAATAAACATTAATTCATTACAACAAGAATTGTCTTTCCTACTCTCTGCTGTGATACAAGTCTTACATGATGTTTGCATTAAGTCAGGTTGTGCACAACAAGAGATAAATGCCAAGGTTTACGTTCTGTAGGACTGTATGAGTATTGTTAATGATGTAAAGTGAACCTTTGCCCTGACCTTATTCAATACACACAAGTGAGAGTGAGTCACTACACTGTAGGACAAGAATGAGATGTAAAATGCACGAAAACACGAGAGATGCTCTTATGACTTTTGGCAGATTGGCACATGCAAAAATAGTTGATATACCTCAACAGAACACAACTGCGTTACTCATCCGAGTATTTTCGCACTAGTCGTAATAATACCGGCTTTTTATCAGCTAGTCGTAGTATTTGTGTAGCAAGGTTTCCTCGTATCGATCCGCTCGCAGTATTTTCTGGAGAACTACGCACAGAGAAGTTCAAATGCAGTTCAGTGTTTTGCACGAGAGACGCAGTTTCCAATTCGGAGAGTATGTGTTCTTCCTTTGACCGACCTTGCTGTGAATGAGTCGCAGAATGGATCCGGAGATGTTTACCAACATATTTCACATTCGCACAATCTCACTTTGCCTCTTGTGCAAAAACGCACTCGGTCTTTTCATTCCTACACTGGCTTTCGTTAGGTTACCTTCATAACAACGCAGCATACTCAGGCTTCAGTGAAAAAGCTATTGGTCATTGAAACAGTCGCACCAAACTTATCGTACCAGTAGTAGGCCATCATTATCCATTAATATCTAAACGAAGGTATCAAGAATATCTGAAGATGATATTCCTACAGCTACGGGTCTCCCGGGGAGCGTTATCCATGTGTGCAAAGTCCTTCTCAACATCTGTGAGGGTAGGAGACTTCATTTAATCTCTGTACTTAGTTTTTGCATGACTTAGGATTGGGAATGCACACTGATTTGGGTTTTGCAGAGGAACACAAAGGTGACGGTATTGGGTGCAAGTGGAGGAATCGGACAACCACTATGTCTCCTCCTGAAGAACAATCCTTTGGTATCCGAGTTGGCTATGTATGACATCCTTCACTCTCCAGGAGTGGCTGCAGACCTTAGTCACATCGCTACTCCATGCAGAGTTAAGGGATATGGACCTGGACAAATTAGGGAAGCATTAGACGGAGCAAAGTTGGTCATTTGTGCTGCAGGTCAACCAAGGAAAGCTGGGCAAACACGAGAAGATCAGTTCAACGTGAACTCCAGGATAGTCAAAGATTTGGCTGTGTCCTGTGCGATGTTCCTTCCTAATGCGATCTACGGAATCATCTCCAATCCCGTAAGCTAATCGTAGTCTCCCATCACTCCCATGTACCAATACTACCAATGTCATTATGTATATTGGCACTATAGATCAACAGCACTGTCCCGTTGTTCTGCGACATGTTCAAGAAGGCTGGCGTCTTCAATGAAAACAAAATCATGGGCATCACAAACCTCGGAGTGGTTAGGACTAGCAGTTTCCTCGCCCTAGAGAAGGTGTTAAACGCATTACCTTAACGTAAATTAACTCTCACTAGTGGTGATTGTAATGAGGAACAGTCATTTCAGGGGTTGGATCCAACTAAAATATTCTGCCCAGTTATTGGAGGACATTCAGGAGTTACCATTGTTCCTGTACTTTCCCAGTGCAAACCAACTGTGGAACTTCCCTTGGAGAGACACAAGTTGCTGATTCTTCGTGTCAGAGTATGGCTCTTTACAATGGCACAGGCATACACGAGATATCAAACATTTCTCGGTGGATTTTTTCAGGAAGCGGGTGTGGAGATTGTGGAAGCCAAGTTGGGTCAAGGAACGGTTACTCTGTCGATGGCTTGGTCAGCAAGCAAATTCGCGGACTCTGTATTGAAAGCCCTCAATGGGGGATCCGACGTAGTGGAAGTGGCGTATGTCAAGTCAGACGTGAGCAAGGCGAAATATTTCTCCAATCCTTTGAAGCTCGGGGTATTTCAGTATCATTTACCGTTTGTTTAAAAATAAATTCTAATTTTGGGCTTTGGACTGTAAGGTGAATGGAGTGGAAAAGAACCTGGGCATTGGTAAGTTGTCCAAGTACGAGGAGGAGTTGTTGGAGGAATGTCTCCCAGTTTTGTCACGGCACATCGAAGCTGGCGAAGCGTTTGCTGCTGCTCCGATCTAAACAAGGAACCCTACGAAATCGCAACTCGAATTGTAAACTGCACGCAGTCAGTTTGATAGAAATAGATACGTGTGTGGTAATCGAAACTTCTGACTGACATTTACTGTAGCTGCCGAATTCTAGAAGAATATTATATAAAGTCAGCTTAGCATTCTATAAATAAGTAGAACCTTTCATCTCGGTAAATATTGGGAAGGTGTTAATTTACGTTCGTTATTTTTACATAACTAGTAATCGCTACTTGTAAAAGTACCTGACCTATGTACATGGGTAGACAACTCGGTAATAAATCTGACTGGATTCGAGACAGTACATTAAGAACATGTGAATGTGATACTCTGGCATTTATTTGTTCATTACAAAGGTGAAAGGTATTAAATTCCTGAATAAAGAGTTTTTAGTCAATGAATTCCTGTGCACGTGTGAACAAGTGTTACGGGATTTTGTCTCAATATCATGATTAGTAAATGTCGTAACTTTAGGGAACGACTAGCTGCCCTCAGTGTCCTCAACAATATGGGTTACCCGTTTTGAATGTCCACAACTGATTCTGGCGACATTTCTTCAATTGAACAATTAATACGCAACATAACTCCACATAAATCTGTCACACAATGAGGTTATGATTCTGTTTATAGGTCAAGCCTTCTTTCTAATGAACTCTACGAAGAAAATACTTATGTTCAATAATGTCTACTGCTAACAGTCCTTTATACCCTCTGCTTTCTGGTGCTTTCTCTGGGGTCCAATTTGCACATTCTAAATAATTCGAATGTACTAAACCACCTCAGACCAAGTTTGAAATCTTGAACGACGACTACCCACTCTACTTTATTTTTGGGACACAATAATAGAAAAACATTTATTAGGGTATTGTATTGAATGTGCTACAGTGTGGATATTTAAAGGTTACGTTATTGCACTCAATATCCTTATTAGAAAGGATTCTTAAAACTAAAAGTACTTATTGTACTCGTGCGCGCAGTTCTAATGCTAATCTTGTTAATGAAGTTATAATTACTCTCAACTACTTATAATTAGACCAAACCAGACTAAAAGATTGCGTAGTGTAGACTATTGAAGGGAACGCTTGCTTCATACATTGAATATTAAATATACTCTAATTTCAAGTTATTTACTTGCATCCTTAAGATGTCAAATAAACAGATAAACGCGCGTCATTCCGTCAGTTCCGCAGTCAAGTTTATGTCTTTTTGGGTTGGAACTCTGTTTCTTACAATAAGTGAGTGTTCTGAAGGAAGTCCAGTGGAATCGTCAAATCCATTTGTAGGGACATTTGTGTTTCCTCATGGGGGAATCATATTGGACGCTCCAACGAGGAACTTTTCTCAAGACCCCGGATTCAAATCCGACACCTCAGAGTTAGCAAAGCGACTTCACGAAGCGATGAAAGCTGCAGCCAGCTCCGTCATTAAACTAAAACCAGATTTGATTATTCTTTCAACTCCTCATGGATTCTCCTTGGACGAACACTACCTCATTGCATCTGCCCCTGAAGTAATTTTAATCCGTTAAACACCATTAAAATGTGTAAATCAACAGGAAATGATTTCAGATGGGCGGAGATGCGGGTTGGTTCTGGTCTAATTTCAAGGCTCGTTTTGACATTGCCAAAGCAGAGTCTGCGAGTCTTTATCTGAGTTTGCAAAAGAAAGGTCTCCCAGTAGAATTCATGTCATTTGGGTAATCACCAGACTATTGAGAAATATTCATATTAGTTATTATTAAATATCTTATGAAACATTTAAATTGTGAAGAGTCGGGAGCTCCAGGCTGCCTTTAATGTGGGGAGAAGTAATTCCGTGGTGGTTTATCCAGCAAGCCGCATCCCAAAGTGGATTCCAACTTCCTCCTGTGATTTATATTGGACAGCCACCAAAGACCAACGTGTCTGAGTTGCTGTCACTGGGATCTGCGATAGTTCAATTTGCAAGGACTGATTTAAGTTCGCGACGAATAGGAGTTGTGATCAGCGGAGACCTTTCTCACCGACACTCCAGTGATCCTCAAGCTCCGTATCCTTTTGACCCATCATCTTCCGTGTTTGATGGAGCGATTAAAGACTGGGCAATGGTTGATCGAACATTCGCAACTGAGAATAAAAGTGACCAAGCACTTCTCGTAAAAGCAAAGGATGTTGCAGATGCTGCCGGAAGCTGTGGATATACAGGCATCCTTATGCTACATGGAATGCTTCGGGAGCTCGTGAAGTGTGGATTCGAGTTTAAAAATAAGTTTTATGAATATGCTGCTCCTACTTACTTTGGAATGACTGTTACAAGTTGGGTGCCCAAGGTGCAGTGATTTAATAACCTACCTCATCTGACAAAACAGGTGAAAAACCGGTTAGTTTATTTGACACAGGAGGATAAGCCAACTCAACCTTAATTAATTGCTTTCAATGACCTGAGTAGTATGTAATGCTGATATAAAAATAGTTTTACAAAGAAATGCACCTGTAGAGTTTGTATAAGGAAATTGGAGATCATGAAACTGCAAGTTTCTATAGAGGATGCCAATAAAAACTTGCCTTTGATTCTGCACGTGTAATAAACCCTCACTAACTATCAGAATGCACGTGAAATGTGTAGTCTCACCTTGATACTACATCAAAGCATGTCAATCGCAGTTCGTATTACTCACCACACACCTGGAAAGCATTTAATTAAGTAATGAGATGGATGAGTGACTGCCTCATAGTGAGTGTGAGCTGAGTTTTAATTATTTCTCGAGGACTATAAACCAACACGAAAGGGAAATTAAACAAGTAAGCCGGATCGCATTAGATCGGCACGTTTTAAATCGACTTAGTTGCAAGTTTGGCAAACAGAATCCTGATTTACTTTAATAATGTAGCACGCAAAGGTTGCTTCCCAAGCCATACACCGTCCTACTTCATTGAATGCAATCAAGAGAGCCATTGAAGTAGTCTGGTAAGCCTCTGAATACTTCAGGTAATTCCCAGTCCCCTTTATCAATTCAAGGTGCAAGCGTTTATCACTTGAATCAATTGTGTGTGTCGTTGGCATTAATAGATACTGCAGCTCATTCTTGTTATTGCACAGCTTTGCAGGTGTGGAGTACTGTAAAGTAGGCAGTGCGTAAGAATGGACGAACCTGCGATTAACTTGGAGGTAAAAACTTTAATATCGTAATTTTAAAAATCATCGACCAGTTAAATAAAAATTGAGTGATTTGTTCAGGTGAAACGGAGAAGAAGTGGAAGTTTGGGAGTTGTCAACTTGGCATTTGACGAACCTGAGCCGAATGTAAATGCTGTGGGTACCTTATCTTGCATGGAAGCTGTAGAAGTCTAAGAATTGAGGAATTAATCGTATGTCGTCCGTTTCCATTTCAGACGAATGAAAATGGAGATGTCTTGGATAAGACGGAAGACCGAGATCAATGGGGGAATCCTATTGAGTTCCTACTTTCCTGTATAGCCATGTCAGTGGGAATCGGGAATTTTTACAGATTTCCATTCGTAGCATACGAGAACGGTGGCGGAGCGTTTCTGATTCCATACTTAATCGTCCTGTTTTTCATTGGAAAGCCGATCTACTTTCTGGAACTGGCCTTGGGACAGTTTTCATCCCGTGGTCAAGTCAAGTGCTGGGAACTCTCCCCATTCTTCAAGGGTAATCAGCAGCAGACATTGTGCGAATAGTAATCAACTGTCAGTAGACAGCTTGTGGATAAATGTGACTCTTTGATTGACAGGCGTCGGTTATGGGTCCACCTTGGGGTCATTCTGTGTGGTATCGTATTACGTGTCCGTCATGGCCCTCACTGTCTTCTACTTCTTCGCCTCCTTCCAGAAGAACTTACCTTGGGCAAATTGTGACCCGTCCTGGGCCACACAGGAAATCTGTGACATGAACCTAACTGAGGTGAATGCCGGCCTCAACGCTTCAGATAGGGTCAACCTACCCCAACTTTACTTTGAGTAGGAAGCTCATCATCACTTTTGTCTGCTGGACAATCACTTATGATGACTTATGGATGCTTTTTGGTTCACGTAGGAATGAAGTGCTGAAGCAGAAGTCGGACATAAGCGATGGAATCGGACTTCCAGAATGGAGACTCACACTTTGCTACCTCTTCTCTTGGCTCGCAGTGTTCTTCTCCATCGTAAAAGGAGTTCAGAGTTCAGGAAAGGTGGCTTACTTCACTGCGATATACCCGTACGTTATCCTTTTGACGCTTCTCATCACTGGAGTGATGAAGGAAGGGGCTTCAGATGGAATTTACTACTTCATTAAACCCCAATGGGACAAGATTTATGATCCAAAGGTTTGGTACGCCGCAGTGAGTCAGTGTTTCTTCTCCTTGTCCACTGGATTTGGTCCGATAATAATGTACGCTTCGTATAATCCGTTCCGACACAATGTCTATCGAGACGCTATGATTGTTTCGCTGATGGACACCCTAACCAGTCTCTTGGCTGGTTTTACTGTGTTTGCCATTCTGGGAAACTTGGCACATGAAATGAACGTGGAAGTTTCTGAAGTAGCAAAGAGTGGACCTGGACTTGTGTTTGTATCTTACGCTGACGCGATTTCCAAGTTTGAATATGTTCCACAGGTAATGCCAAATATGTCACACCATAATAGTTTTTTAATACAAACAGGAAACTGACCAAATTCAATGATCAGTTGTTTGCAGTGCTGTTTTTCCTAATGTTGTTCTCTCTGGGAGTTGGAAGTGCTGTGTCTTGGCAAATGGCAGTTATTACAGTGATCTGTGACCAATTTCCGAATTTCCCAAAATTCTGGGTGACAGTTGGAACATGTTCCGCCTGTTTTTTGATTGGACTCATCTACTGCACTCCCGTAAGAAATACAAGCAAATTGGAAGTCGGATGACAGGAATGTGTTTCAAGTAATGAATGGGTGAATTTAGGGAGGACAATTTATCCTTACGCTTGTGGACAATTTCGGTGGAAACTTTACTATCTACGTGTTAGCGATTTTAGAAGTGGTGGGGATCTGCTGGGTTTATGGAATCAACAACATTTGTGCGGATATCGAGTTCATGCTAAAAATGAAAGTGAGTTGGTACTGGAAGTTCTGCTGGGGAATCTTCGTTCCCTTAGTCCTCATTGTCATTCTAATCTACTCGCTCGCTGTCTCTGAATCTCTAAAGTACAACGGCGTCGAATATCCCACCTCGGCCATTGGTGAGAGACTGAAAGATTTATAGAGATTGATTATTTTAATATAAACTTACTATGAACTACTTTACAGTGTCTGGGTGGCTTCTTGCTGCAGTCGTACTTGCCTTAGTTCCTGGATTTGCTCTCCACACAATATTGACACGCAAAGGCGATACATTTATGGAGGTACACGTCCCAATCCGACAATTTCACACACATTAATGAGTCTCATTTAAATTTCCATTGATTTCCAGAAGTTGAAACTTTCCTTCAAACCAACGAGCAACTGGGGACCAAGAAATCCCCAAGAAAGACTGGAATGGCAGCATTTCAAGTCCCAAATGCAGAAAGAAGCTAATTTATGATGGAAAAATCCATTTTACTTTTGTGATCTTTCTAGACTTTTTGTAACTCTCTGTGGTAGCAATCCTACGTAATTATACTACAAGTATTTTAAAGCTGGCTATACAATCTTATTTATTATTTAGTATTAAGTTTTAAGCAATCCATCAAGCACTCCCACATCCATTTCAACTGAATAAATTGAATATGAACAAATTAAAGACAGTTGCCTCATCACCAAGAAGTCTATTTGTCAAGACTTAACAATCCACATTTAATGCAATTCCCCAGACAATGCCCTGTTTGTAGCTTCAAATGTAAATGAGGAAGACTTAATCGTGCAGTTGACTTTGGTGGAGCCAAAAATACCATCGAAATGTATGGCAACTGCATCTCATTAAGTGCAAATGATGATGTCCCTGTTCGTAAATAGAAACAGAGTGTCAAAAATAATGCGAATTCTGACCATCTAAGTTATTCACTGGTCATAAACTCTGTGCGAAATTAATTCATACCTACTTAAAATCCAGATTTCTCTGACTTTGTTATTCTCCCTAATTGAAGTTCTGGGGGTATAAAATGCTGAGCTTAAGTCAACTTGGATCATATCAACATTCATCGTCTCAAAGCTTTCTTGGAAATCTGACTCCATTCCCTCACAACTAAAAGTCCCAAGATGAACTCCTCATTCAGAACCGTTGCCTTCATCTTCGCAGTCTACTTGATCTGCGCTTTCGTCGTTGCTGCAGTGGTAAGAACTTTATTTACACAAACATTTGAAGCGTCTAAACGATGCGTGACTTTGTTTTAATAGCACGGAGAGTCTGCCATCTGCACTTTGACCAATGGCAATCCATGTGCTACAGGATGCAAGGCTGCAGGCTTGGGCGGAGGAAGCTGCGTGGCTGGAGCCAACGGATGCACTCGGTGCGTTTGCTCCTAAACGGATTTGAAATCTAACCTGGCTTGCTTTTGATTCTTGGAGTTATTCGTTATGTACATATATTTGTCATGCACTTAGCTACTTAACAAATAAATCCGCTAAAACAACAGACTCTTGTGTTTATTGAACCCCAGTACTGTTAACAACATCCTTTTCATTTGATGCACCTGGAATGAAGTTGCATAGTCCACCTGTCATGACCAAGTTGTTGGCTGATTTGAACTGAAGCATTACTATCAGATACATCACAATAGCACCTGTCACCTATATTCGTTAGGGATTTATTACAGCTTCGCCAAAGGAGATATGCTAGGTGATTGACTGTGTATACCTGGGTTATAAGGTTTCTTGAGATTTGAAAGAAATTAGCAGCTGAGACGCCCATGGGTTCTGTTACAATGAACTTTGTGACAATCCAACTTTCCTGTGGAACAATTGAAGTTCATTAAGGTATATTCTTCAGTGTGTAAGACTTGTATACTCACCGGGACTTTCGTGAATAGCGACTGGACTTTCAGGACTTTTAGGCATCCTAATTGCTGCAAAAATTCCTCAATATGAAATGACTAGTCTAAATATAATCAAATAGAAACCACCTGTTTGTGCATCTCCTCGCCAGATTCAGAAAGAACGTAGAACCAAAAGAGGTTGATGCTCATGGAGATAATAACAACTTGCCATTCGACAGATCCTTCTTGGAAGCCAGAGAGGAGAGCAAAGACATTCGTAAGGATGGTTGTGAAGAAAGCAGCCATTTCGATGATAAGACAGACTCCGTAGATTTGACCCAGTTCTTTGATCAGCTCGTTCAGTCTTTCAAAGATGATCATGGCTGTCATTACCTTTTCCTTTTCTCCAGTAAAGTCTAAAGCTGATTTGAAGGTGAGAGAGGTGGTAGTTGAGATGTACTTGTAGGATCCTTTGATAATACTGAGGAGTAGGAAGAATAGAAGGGATGGGATGACATGCACAGAGATAAGCGAGGCAAGGATAAGACACCCAAGGACGACAGTATGGTACAGTGGCTCTCCAGGTTGGGTTTTGAAGTAGATTTTCATGTAAGGGTTGAAAGAGGTGAACCACAAGTACCACGAGGTCAAAGTTATAAACGCCCAGAAGAATAATCCATAGTATGAGCGTCTCCGAGTTTCCTTGTAAAACGACCGAGGGTTTCCATTGTTCAGCTCGCACATGTCCACAATTACTGAATGGAGTTGGGCAAGGAAGGTCGAAAGTCGTCGAGACAGCCATGGAATAATGAACAGCATTGATCCTGCAGCAACAAACTGACCGCAGACAAAAAGATACTTGGCCACTTGAAACACCACATCGTCTATTGTTGACTTCATTATTGTCAGATAGAACGCTAATAAGCAGACACCACATCCTGATTAATATAAATACACGAATTATAAGAAGCTGCAGAGATCTTACGGGAATAAATGGCTGTTAATCCACAGAAAGCACCGAGATGAATGACGTAGCACATTGAAGAGAGTTGACAGCAAAGGGAACCAACTCCGAGGGGACTTCTATCTTGGACATCGAAGTTCTGAGCGAAGGGCAGAGTTCCCAGGTACTTACACAACCTGAGGTATGGAGCCAAGGCGTACAGAAGAATATCTCTGGGAACGATGTCATCTTCTCCTGGAACAGAACCGAAGCTGAGGTCGTCTTCTACTTTGGAAAAGGAGTTCCACAAGATGGTCATGA
>JAQGAB010002764.1:0-11171 GCA_034696565.1 Isotomurus graminis
TCATCTTTACGTTCGTTGCCTTAAACTTAATGATTTGATTGTGAAATCAAACTGTAAATATTATAAATCTTACGCCGGTTAGAAGAACATCAGCACCGTCAAGAGAGGCAGCATCAGCACTGGGTTTGTTTCTAACCGAAGGGAACACAAGACCTGAAGGGGCACCTTGATTTCTGAATAGGAGACTGGAATTCCCCATTCCAATAGTACTTGGTCCTGTTAATCTGTCATCAAAGGTAACGTCATTTGTTCTCTGGACATCTGTAGCCAACTGGTCAGCTTCATCCAAAGTACTTGGACCTGTAGGAGGTGGTCCAGGAAGACTTTGCCTGGTAGTAGTTGAACTTAAACCTGGTTTCAAGTTAGTCTGGAGCAAATCCAGAGTTTGTTCGACTGCTCCCAACTCACTCATGATTTGAGAACTCTGAAAATATGAATCATAGAAATTGAATAATACTGTAAAGTGGCCATGTACACTCTCTCTTGCTAAATAAGGAATAGAATGACACAAGAGAAACAAAGGGTTGAAAGTAATCTTTGAGACTATCAAGACCCGGAAAGGAAGATGAAGAAGAGAGTGCGTTTCATTTATACGAGAATGATTGACTTTTAATTACACACGCCAGACGAACACAAAATGATATGAATGAATGACGGTGTCAATACCTGTAATCTCAGGTTTACTATTAGACGAAGGAACTTTCGTTTCTTTTAAACCGTGTGTGCGTGAAATTCACTTGGGGATTGGATAATTATGCCATGCATTTTTGTTTCAATACTTACGCGGACATTAAGGTCACTTCTAATGGCAGTGATGGCTCGTTCCTGTCTCCTGCTTTCTGAGAGAAGAGCGTCTCCCAAGAACTGGCTGGGTTGAACTGAAGGACCTCCTCCAGGAGATGATGGGAGTTTGTTGGCATTCACATTAAAAGAATTAACTGGAGGTGACGAAAACCCTGAGACAACTGACCAGAGCCCTTCAACTCGACTCACAAGGGGAGTGAGCGTTCTTAGGACCCGATCAACTCGTCTTCCACACTGTGGGACTTCATCAGAATACGAAGAACTGCTTGGTGACGGAACTTGTGCCATCCTCGACTCCAGAACATCAAAAGACTTTTGAATTTGAGACTGGACTTCATTAAGATGATCAAGTTTGGTTGCAAGGAGTTCAAGCTTGTTCACTAAAGAGTTAAGGAGAGGCCTGGAAAGTGACACAAACAAAGATGGAAATGAATATAAATTGCTTTAGTAATTGATTACAGGCAAAAGCATTTGAATTGAATGGATTGTTGGAGAGGATTATGAAACGAGGAAGTCGTAAAATAGGGGAATGGGAAGAACATGCAATTTCAATTAATTTGTTCAGCCCACATGGAAGAAGATGAGTTTGTCTACTAAGGATTTTGACATTTTTCGCTTTTTTGACAATGTCTAATGTTAATCTCTACTACTTCACTGCACACACACTTTCTTACAGTTGTCTCCACTCCTTTTTACATGCAAATATTTTTGTGCTAAATGGTCGAGAATCAGTGCAGAATATATCTTTGATAAAGAGAAGTATGTGGAAACCGGCAAGTTCTAATGAAGTGTCAATTAGAAGAGCGTTGAATTTATTAGAAATGTGCTAATCTCATTCAAACTTTAAAAGTGAATATTAATCTGTTTACATGTTGTAAGGTGGAATTGTGCATTGCATCTGTCAAGTAAGACCAATCCTAGATTTGAGGTTGCGTATGCATTTTGTTGTGATTGAAGAGAGTCTGTTTCTGTAAAAGGATGAAGGAAGGGAACTGTGCGTAACAACATCTTTAGATGAATCTTCTCGTTTGTGTTCACTCTTTGATTGTTTCATGTATTTGAATATCCTTATTATGTCAAGTGAGGAGTGACTGAATGAGTCGAAATGTCACATTGTTTGGATCGTTTTAATTGTTTAGACGTAATGTGTCGCAACGACGAGTCTCAAGAGTCTTCTTAGAGATTCTTTGCTGATGTGTTTGAATATTTATTAAAGTAAAGAGAGCTTTTTAAATTGTAAATTGGCTATTGAATTTTTGTACTTTTGAAGATCTCGAAATTGGAATATTGTGTCACACTACTAACGGTCTTTCTGTCTGCAAGAACTAAGCAATTTTCATAGTTTGCAAACTGTACATTCTTTGTGTATTTACTGGACTTATTTCCTTACAATGATTACCACCAATTAATCCTCATTTAATCGATAAATGTATGTAATTGTAAAATTACCAAGTAAATGGGTGATACCTATTAAATAAAGATTACAAACTTGTTACAGTTCTCAACATAAAAATGTGGGGATCGGTGGATAACGCCGACATGTATGGAAATTGGAAGGTTGAGTTTTCCTTGGAAATTTTTAGTTCCAACTAAATGGTCAGTTTGGTAGCATAGGTCATTGCAGACAAGATAAAATAGCTTGTAAGTAGCAAATCTACGGCTGGCGAACTGCCCAACCCTTGACGACGACAGCAGACAAAGAAGGAATACAAGACAAGCATCTCATTGACTTTGGTCATTCACAGTGTCATTGAATCTCGTCGAACACTCTCTCACGCACACATACACGTATACAACTTAAAGCTTCGATGTCATCATTGGCTAGATAAGCTTTACTTGACATTGACAATCTGTATCATTTAATGCAGCACTCATTTATATATTTGTTCTAGAACAATTGATGCATGGCTCACTCTCATTATTGCTACTGTTACCATTCTATTTAACTACTTATTAGTTAATTGCAATTAGACTACTTCTCATAAGAAATAAATCAGTTATTTAGGAATATTATATTAAAATGCACGGCACATGCCTCCCCCTCAAAGTTGATAGAGACATTACCCCCAGATATTTATTAGGTGACTTTTAATTGCAATTAAGAAAGCAGTACCACCAGAGGAAGAATAAGTGAGTGTGGTTTGTGTAGGTGCGGTTTTGATTGAATGAATGAGGAGAGTTCATAAATCTCCTGTGATGAAATAAGTGGCTGCACAAAATGAATTTATTCTTGCTTAAATGGAAAAGTCGCTTGGGTTTGCGTTGCAAATCCATCGACCTCTTCTTCGTAGAAGCGACAAAGCATTAAAAAGGACTTCTTTGACTTTCGATTGATGAACTTGTACACATTTGAGAAAGTAGAGTTGTCAATTAAAAAAGATTATTTGCTCCTGCCAAATGAAATCTGAACTTCCAAGTTTAATCTGTGATGATAAGAAGAGAGATAGATACTTTGTTTAATTGGCAATGTGTATTGGGTTATTGAGTACCTTTTGCCAAGTACGTATCACTTCTTTGAAATCTACAAATTACGATGAGCAGATGATGTTTCTTCAAATTCTGACAATTTAATTACCCCACAGACACACGTTAAGTTACAGGATATTCTGTTATTCAGCAGTGAAACTAATTCAATGAGATTTTACGTAATTTTTTATACTTTTAGTGGCGTTGATAGCGGAATGATTGTGTGTAGAGAATGTTTTACTAGGTATACTTTTATGCGCTCTATTTGGGCTTGATTTTCTATACAGATAATTAATTACTAACTTATTTATGTAAAAATTCAATTTAGAATTTGTATTTACTTAAAGTTTTCGGGTGAAAGAGAGCCTCACTTGGGGCGGAGTTTGCTAAGGAGTTAAATATTTATTGTAATAGGTAAGAAATTAGCATTTAAATGAGACGGATGATTTATATCACCCACATCAGTTGGGATGTTGGGATATCGCAGTGATTTTTTATATCTGCACACATGAAGGCCGACATTGGAGTTGGTCTCCAGTTGGTAGGACACACAATACTTGAATTTTTATTAGGTGGTCAAGTTGTTGTGTAACATTGGTCCGTAAACAGAAGAAATGCCGACATAAGTACGTGTAGAGCTTGTCCATAAAAATGAGGGAACAACTGTAGGGCAGTGGAAGGACACTCTGTGGACTTTAATTAGGGCGTAGTCAATCACTGCTAATCTATTAACCCAGAGTTTAATGGAGAGTGAAATGAGAAAAGACTTAAGAGAAGCTCTTCTGGCGATATTGAGTGTTAATTTATTTGGCTTTTACAAGTGTGGCTTCCATTCACTACTCCACGCCTAATGATTGTTGTTAATTAACTCAAGATCGTCTCTTGTGATGACCTAAGAGAGATGAACCTAGTTGTTGTTAATTAGCTACTTACTCCTTGATTTAAGAGTTAAGTAAGCAGCGATTAAATATGGGAGATAATTAATTACGCGTGTTAGTCATGTGGCAAAGTGTAAAGGTTTGTAAGAAGGTGTGGAGTGTAGGCTAAGATGTTAATGAATAGGTGTCCTTGCTCTAAAACACAGCAAGACTTTTTAAATGTTTAATGCGTTATATTGCATGTCCTTTGTTTGTTGGTAGATCACCTCATCTCTCATAAGTTCCTTGAGTGTCAGATAAGCTGTGGATTTTTATTCAATCAAAGGCTAACTAAGTATTTACACAAAGATTGATTTTTTGAGTTGCTTCTCAATATTAATAATCTGAGAGGAATTATTTATTTATTATGTCATATGTGGAACAAACAAGTTCCACAGTAAGAGGAAGGATTACAGGATTTCTGGAATTCGCACCCCACCCAAAATTCTTCCAGTGAAGTCACAACAACTTTGTCGGTTACAGCAATTAGTGTCACGAATAATTTAATGAAAGGTCGCTTCTAACAATTGACAGACAGTTAAAGATTAAGTAAATGATAAGGCATACGCGCGATTCCTTTTATGTAAAAGGGTATTTAGTAGCCTAAACAGAAAACACCAAATATGGAGTATTATGAAACTTTTTATAGTAAAAGATTGTGTAACTGGACAAAACTATAAAGTAAGAAAAGGAAAGAGGAAACTAGCGCTAGAGTCCTTGTGGACTAACATAATTTATTGCATTTGTTGCGGTGAACTTGCAAAAACGGAAATAGTATTTGGCCATTCGACAAGGAATTTCTATGTTGATGCAGTTGATCACGACTGTGTGCCAAGAGGAGAAACACATAATACAAACGTGGTTGAGGCAAAAACAAGTAAAATATGAAATGCATTTACTTGCACTTTAAAACTAGAAGCGAGAGTTTCCTTGATACAAAGTCCGTAGTTTGTTGCAGCTTGTTCTGCATGTCCTGTCTCATTTATTTCCACTTGGGTTGCACTCTTTCAATATGCATGGCTCATTTGAGTGAATGATTGACATTATCTGGCCTTAGGAGATATGCCTCAGCTACCACACCATTCATCAAATTACAATTTACCCCCTGCTGGGGAGTTGTGCATAAAATGCTTAACATTTTGATCGAGTGTAATAATTGTACGATTTGTAGTGCATATTGTTCTTTAGTTTTAAGCCACAAACACGTCCAATGGTTTCCTAGCACAAGTAAAAAGTAGTGAGTGGTCTTATCTGTTGTGTACTTGATATTTTAAAACTTGTTATTTATGCGCCTAGGAGAACAATAAATGAAAGTTTGTCACACAGATCACACGTTTTTTTGGTCATGTGTCACCAGAACTCTGCCCCTGCTTGCTAAATGCTAAAGGCCATCCTTCTAACTACTTTCAGTCAGATCGATTACCACGACTTGCCTTGTTAAGTTTTTATTTATTGAGAAGCTTATCTCAGCGACTACTGGTGATTGTGACCTCGATAAGCTATCCTTCTGCGTACTGCTTATCATTCACAACAGCGTATCAAAACAAGGATTAAAGTCAAGTCATTTTGTAATTAAACTGAGAATTAATTGTGAGGCTTAATGACCCTGTCATAACATGTTAATAAGGCTTAACTCTCGTCTTTCTTCTCCCTGTCAGATTACTACTGTTGAGACTTCTGACTGACCCAGTTGGAACTTATTTTGGACGTAACAAGCTCAATTACTCTTTTTATTAAGTGCACTCGTTTCCAAACACAAAAGAAATACGACTGGAGGGAATAGACGTGTCAATTAAGTCACGACAGGTGTTTCTACGCTGCAACATTGAATTTTCATAATAAGCATCTCTATGAATTTGTAATTGTGTACAATAAGAGCTTGTCACGCCAAAAATGTCTTTGTGTTCTTATTTGGGTAAAATATTTTTGTGTCCTACAAATTCCTTCTGTCTTTCAGAGGAATATTAAATTGGGAATTATTCTCCGCTGTATAATACATTAATGTTTATCGATTTGGTAGACGAATGCTTATAATGCTTTAGCATTGCGAATTGCCAGGAAAAGAAATCTTGTTTCATTTAGAATATGTGAAATCTCGGAACTAACAATTGTAACAGGTGAACTAGTGAACAAGTGCGCTTCTATTGCAAAAAGCATCAATCAAAAACACATTAGCAATAAAGAATATAGACGTGTAATGTGATTGTCAATAACCTTTTGCGGTTTTTGCTTAATTTTTTATACTTTCAAATGTATCTTTCCTCTGTAGAACCAGTCAAAAGTCAGTAGTCACATTGTAAAGAGGCATATACATCTTTTGAATGAGAAACAACAACTAGTGTCAAAAGATTGTGACACGAAGTGACTTTAATTTTAATAGTAAGAAAGTTTATCACATGAAAGTTCAGATAAAAATGAGTGGCGGAACGAATGATTCTGAGTTTTAAAAGAAGGAAGAATTAGGACCAATTTGCATGCGAGTATGAGTTGACTTGACACTTGTTTAGGGTTTATTATAGAGTCCCGTATGTGAGTAGATTGCAGGTAGATTCTCTGAAAGGCTCAATAGGGAAACGGTTAGAATTTTTGCTTGTGAGAAATCGAATACTGCGTGAGTTGTAACACACTCATCTCCACTGGGGTGTCTATAAATACCCAAATTTTTATATAATTTGCATGTAATTTGGATATGAAGAATCAGCCTGAGTCACTGAGTACCTCTGAGAGACACTATCACTCGAGTGAGGGAATGATTCACACGAATTATAGTTTGGAAAGCATAAAAACCTCGTAAGTGACAGAAGAGACGCGTGTTTTCCCACCTACATCATGTAAGTCAAAGCTGGTACACTGTCATTAGGGTTATAAATAGAGAGAGAGATCCTATTTGACTAAGCATGGCAAAACCGACAGGTCAAAACTTTGCTTGCATTGAGCATTGTTAAGCTGTAGATGATATGATCTCTCCATTGTTACTGTGTGAGTCGTTTGTCGGCTCTCCAATTACTCAACAATGAGATGATAAGTGACCTACACACGGGGTAATTTCATATCAAATTATGTTCGTTCAGTGAAGGTGATAGTTATGAGGGAATTATAGGTTTGATATGAATCAATATGGATCAATAACCAATATAAAAAGTATTCTTCAAGAACTTACGTGCACTTATAACTTATACAGACTCTCCCTATAGAGAGAGATGTCTTGGCGAATTTAATCAATGGGATTGTTGTACGTGCATGTAATATTAGGTGAAATAGTTTTAGGGCAATTTGCATGTGATTGAAGTTTTAAAGAAAACTCCTTCCTTTGAGAGTGTTCTGTGTAGGATTATTTAGTAGGTCAGTCGACGATTCTCGATTGCTCGTAATTATTTCCATTTAATCGAAAATCCAATCCATACTCTTGAGTGTACGTGAGAAGTTTTAATTGACTTTCAGTCAATAATTATTTATAAGTTTGGAGATGTTATTTCCTTCATTGGGTAATTAAACACACATGGGGATATTGACATGCACATGTGGATGCGTGATTGAAAGAAATCAATTAAAATATTTTCGTACATTCACACACCACACTGTGTGTCTCAGTCAGAGGAACTTATTTTTTAACTACTTTAGATTTGTGAGTCAACGAGGAGACTTAAAGAAAAAGTTTTCCCTTTCATTCAAGTGTTTGCTATTAAACACGAGTTTAACACGATGACAAAAGTGGGTGAGTTGAGTTGAACGGTCGAATAGTTTAAAATTCTGCTACTTCATCGCGTCATCGTCATCTTCAAGAGATTCAGATAAACATAAGAAGGTTTGAAAGGGAGGAATTTAAATTAATTTTTGGATGAACATATTTGCATTCCGAACAGGATGTGATGGTGATGACGATACAGAAGAAGGTTTTTATAGTAGCGAAATTTACCTCTTTGTTTCTGTGTTTTGTAAATTGTTCTATTTTAGAATAATTTGGAAAGACGTGTGTCAGGTTAACCTCAAATATGTAAAATACGTATAAATGAAAATTTATCTAAAATTCTAAACTGTTTAGTGGGTGCGTCAATTGGTTTATAATTGAGCACGAATTTCCACAACAGAAGCGGATTTGATCGGGTCGCTGCTGTCTGTCTGCATGTCTAATGATAATGACTAAAGAATACGAGGAGAGGGAGAGAGAGAGAGAGCGATTGGGGATTGCACAAGCATCTCTGACTAAATGAGAATAACCAACGCCCAAATACGAATGAATATTGAAATGCTCGGTGAGTGTGCTCACTTCTTCTTAAACTCTAATTGAGATCCACGCACATCGTAAATCATTCATTGATGGATCAATACCCTTTTAAGGCCGCTGAGATTCTGTCCGTCAAATAATACGCTTTCCTCCACTCTAATTTTGTTTTAATGAGTTCATTTTAGAATATACACTTGATGATGTATCAATAACTGTGTATTATGCAAAGGGAGCGATATGTATTATTTCCGGAAATAATTTTATATTCTTGATAATACGTTTAATTTATTGTGAGAGATAACGATGAGAGCGTAGTAGTGTGAGAGTAGTAGGAGATAATATAGGAATTATTATTGCTAGCCAAAAGTCTTTTGACACTTTGTCACTCAAGAGACAACCTCATAAATCCTGAGAATAGGTGACAACTGATATAATCAACAACAACCTTAGAATAATTGGAAATGGTAGGAATGAATCTGGAAATACTACTCTGATTTTGAGTGAGATTGATTGATGTTGGTGAGTAGAGGAGTGAGTGGTAGAATATGGGGTGAGATGTGCTGCTCTAGATTTTATTAAATAAAAAGGTAATTTCCCTTAATTATTTAGGAGGATATTGGAAGTGATTCTCGAATTGGAGTGGATAATAGTTGATTGTGGATTGTAATAATATCTCAACTTGGGTAATGGTAGGTGGTTGTCTGTTGGAGTAAATGGAAGAGTGATGAGGTGATGAATAATGGGATCAGTAGAGGATTAGAAGAATAAATCAACAATGGTGTGGTGAGTAGTGAGTGACTACTTCTTCGGGTCTCTCTCACTATTGTTGTGAGTTGCATTCTTCTTTGAGATTGATGGGAATTGTTGTGTAATGAGATGAAAGATTTTGTTCAGATGTGATTCGCATCTCTTACCATTTTAGTGGATTCATTTTAAGGATGTTAAATAAGTAGAGAAGCGAAAGGTAAATAATTGTAAATAGAGGAAATAGAAAAGTACAAGTTGAGATTGGTGAGTCACGAACAGTAGTGGAGTCATTGGGGAAATGACTAAATATTGTGCCAATGATAACTTGCAAGGAGATTTTATTAGTTTTGTATTCTACAGATCCAGAAAGAGATCCATTTTTAGAAGCACGGACAAATAAGGAAAATCAGCGGTATTTAGGTGAAAAACACTAATTTTATATGATTAAGATTTTTGTATTTAAAAATAACTTGCTTGTATGTACCGAGAGAATTTTTAAAAATTTTGGATGACCAAAGGCACATTTAAAACTGTGAGTGTTATTAAATAGCTTGACCTTCCTTCTGATCCTTTTTACATTTGAATTAGCATATTAGTAATTATGTAATTGTGCGATTATCTAAACTACGCAAAACAAATTGAAACACAAAGTTAAAAAATGTATGCACTTGGAATAAAGTTCAGACATCAAATAAATCGTATGCCTTTTAGGTGATTAAGTAGCTACATTATTCATTTGATAGTTAAATAAGATTAAGACGCATGAATATTAGAGTCTCTAATGAGATTGCTTATTATGTGTTATAGTGGCAGTTAATTTGGCACCTAAAGTTCTTCATCAGTTAGAAAGGAGAGACATACGCAAACACGTAGAAGTGGAGTGTGTGTGTGGCTTATAAGTTACGTAAGATATTCCCTAGAACTTGATTTTTCTTGGCAAAGTTATCTATTCTTCTAGCAATCAAGTTCTTTTTGCAATGAAAGGGTCTGCCGTGACCTGACCTGAGTACCACCACCACCGGTCGATTCTTTATAGCCTTTGAATAAAAATGATCATTCAGTGATGTGTAATTGGCCATCATAAACCAAATAATAAAAGTACAAAGGTCCTCGTATAATTATCCAGAAGAAGACGTCTCATTATGAAATATTAAAAGCGCTCTCTCCCAGAGAGTTATATCACAGATTGCAAATGCAAAGCACGTTTACAAAATATTTTCTTAAGTTTAAAGTGCACTTTTGACTTTTGATGTGCAACAAGTGCCTCTCTTGCAGAAAATACAAAGCTTAAAGGAGAGTCAGAAAAAATATTTTGATCTGCGAAGATGATAGACAAGAAACGAGAATTTCTTAAGTTAGGTAGATGGGCTAATTTCAATGTTTCAGTCACGAGTCTGAAGTCTGTTTTTTGTGTTATTTCAAAAGTTAGTAAAATTGTGTATGTATATTATTGTTCAGGCTAATTAACTTGAGAAATATTTCACTCGATTCCCCTGAGTAGTGTTTGCTATTTTTATTTACTTACGCTTAGTCTGAGGTTTTTGCGGAGATCTAAATGCTTCACAAAAGAGTTTTGAATCCCTTGCAGGCACAAAGAATAAGGTTTTATTGTTTGTCCACATAGTTTTGTTGGTCGAGGTTAAATCACTCGAGCTTTACAAGTTCTCTTTCCCCCTCATTGACATGTTTTAAAGTTTACGCAAGTCTCTCAGATGAAAAGTAAATGAAAGGTTGGTTCCTCACAAGCAGGGAGACTTAATAGCTAAGGCATTTCTTACAGAACTTTTCTATGCACGAGACAAATTCCTTGCAATAACAAGAGTACAAGAGACGACATAAGACTTAAACTCAATAATTGGCATGTTTTAAATGTGAACGAGTGTGCCGAGTGGATGAAAACTGAAAAGATTGCTTAAACTTGTGTATGTGTAGTTGTGATGGTTGATGGTGGCAGCGGTGTAGTCAATTAGCCATCCATTCTCTTTCAACACTGACAGAGTAATAAGAAGTGA
>JAQGAB010002765.1:0-11166 GCA_034696565.1 Isotomurus graminis
TGGCTCTGATTTGCTAAACCTCTAATTTCCTCCAGAAAGAGATGCTAGAAAAGTTTCACTTTTTATGGGTGATTCTTTGACGTCTGCGAGATAAAACTAGGTCAGTGTTTTACTAGGAAATCTTTGAAGTCTGAGGTTGGAATACTTGGTGACAAATTCACTAGAAGTTAGGGTTTTCCAAAGCAGGAAATTGAGGCAACAAAAACATAAACACTGCATTGATAATACGATGAGCAGATTCATCTATTGACGTTTATTGTAAAGAATGTAAAATTGCTGCATGAAAAGCAACAAAGTTTATTAAGCTATTACATAATACATTTATATGGGATCTAAGGGTGAAGTTTCTACACGGATCTGTTGCCGGATTTATACCATAATGTTTTTCTACTGATTCTATTCTCATGATTCCTGGACAAAGTCTGAGTCATGGAAAGAGATTACAACTGAAGCTGGCTCATATGGTGAGCATCTCATCTCTTCCTACATTTTCGATAAGGATTTATGAATCGAATGAGTGCCTATCAGAGAATCATCTGAAGCGTAGGAGAACAAGTGACCATGCTGGGAGTTGGATCATTAATGGGAATCCAATTTGCATGAATAACTGACTTGTATATGAAGTGATGGAATGTAACAGCGTTGTAGGAAACGAAAGTAGAAAAAACACATCCTCCTACACAAAGACTCGTCATTCGCTCAAATTAACATCATCATAAAGCAGTCATCTTGTCTGGCATCTTAACTCTTTCGCTTTGTTTGTATCTGCTCAGTGCTCATCCTGACTCGATAAGATTTAGAAGTTAAGTGTAATCGGGCGATCAAAAAAGTCCGTGTTCCCTGTCTGCACAAAGTAAATTGGTGCTGGAGAAGGCCCGTAAATAAATCGGGAAGAAAATCAGCATGATAATTGTGCCAGCAGGTTTTTTTTTGTTTTGTCTGCATAGGCAGCAGGTATCTACTGCATGAATGCAGTGTGGGTTGCATTATGCACTTCTATGCACTGATGTTTAGCTCAAATTGAAGATTCATCTGTCAACATTTCAAAATTGTTTATGATGATCTTTAGTAATCGGTAAAGGTTTGAATTAATCCCAAATCTTGTTTTCCCTAACAAACAAAACGCTTTTCTACAATTTCAGCTACGTGGCAATTAGTAAAAAGAGTTTTGTATCATGTAAAAGAGTTTACGGAATCTTAAGCATTCTGTCGGTTGTAGTCTACGTCTGAAAATGATTGGAAACTCGCATACAAATGAGACAAATGCATGATTCAGTGAGCCTCATTTAGAAATCTTCAACATTTCGCCTCGTTTATGGGGAAAATGTGTCTGTACCGAGCCGTTGAGATTATGAATCATTTCTTTGAACAAAGATTTAGGTCTTACAGTCAGGTACGTTGCAGCAGTTGACCAAGAAAATTAATTGATCTCCAAACGAACAAAGAAATGGAGATTTACGCGGAAAAGTCAGTTGGGCTTAGGATGATCAGCAGGTGGATTAAGTTCCATAGAATGATGACAGTGGATAAAGTAGATCACCAGTTAGAAGGTATGAAGACTATATGAATAGACAACACAACCCACCACAAGTCATCACTGATAACCTTGCATTGTTAATACCACATATTATACCGTACCCTAATAACCTGTGACTAATTGGGTTTTCAAATCATCTCTAAAACTGCAGTTTAGCACAATCAACAATTGAACACGATGGATGGTTGAATGAAAGGCAGCTCTACACACATTGAACATTATTGGTCACAGAACTCAAAGAATCAAATGTTTTCCTTGTTATCCTCTTTTAAAACTGAGTCTCCCCATTGTTCTCCCAGTTTTTTTAATGACCTTAGTTTACGATAAGTCTATTTTCTTCTAGTATTTCCAAGTTTTGATCTTCTTTTGTCTACCCATCCTTTCTTCTGTCATTCATATTGTTTAAAGGAAGTGCAAATAAATTGAAAGAATGATACAGATCATTGCAAGAGCACCTGAAATTAGTGAGAGTTAACCTTTAGTAATATCTAAATATGTTGAATGTGCAGTGCAGAACTGGATGAGTGACAGCTTATAATAAAACGAAATAAACGTAGGAAATAAATATTTGCTGAGCCAAAGAAACATTGCAGACGAAATTTGTTCATGAAAATAAAAATAGCATAGCAGGTTTAGTCTAAGATTCCCTTGTAAAGTTTGTGGTACGGATGAAATTTCAAAGTAAACCTCATGTTACTGAGCGTGAAAGATTTGATATCATGCTGTCATTAACTGCTATTTTTGAGCAACATTCATCGTTGCATCTTTTATTGTCATTGCCATTCGCAGTTGGGACTTTGCAACTTAAAATTTAGCTTGAGCTACGCACAAATATTTTGTCTTTGCAAAAGATGCTCCTACAAGTTTTAAAACCAACAGTGACAATTAGCAAGCAGCTTGACAAATGTTCATTGTTTGAACTGATGATTGCCATTTTCAAATATTTGTCACCGTCACTCTCCCATTTTGTTTCTATTATTGTAGCTAAGTCCTAATCCTCGCTTATTTTTATTGTGACAAGTTCGTCTTTTGTATGACTTGTGTACTGAACAACTGTCCCCGCAGAATCTGAATGACAATGATAAATACAATCTCACTAGAATAATAATAATACTAATAGGCTCTACGATGACGACCCTATTCACTCTCTATAGCTTAGAATGACCGTGACACACTTGTTCTAAATATGCAGGGAAATTCATTTAATTTACGTATAAGTAATAAATTCTACGTGTACTATAAATATATCTTTGATGTTCTGCTGGTACCCTTCGTATCAATTCAATTCGCAAGCCTTGATTTGTCAAAGATATTCGCACCTTAAGACTGATCGAAGAAACTCTTCACACTAATAATTATGTTAACCTAAGGTGATTCATCACAGCTATTCGTACGCAAGAATCCTAGACCTAGAGTACACTGAAACTAGAATTTCGTAAGAGCAGATGTCAAGTAATGTCATGCGAGGAGATTATGATTTCGAAAACAGACTATGCGACTGTACTATCATAAGTTTAATCATTTTGGTTCGATTACACACACAGCCAGTGTCAACGGTGATTTTCAACACGATTTTGTGCAATGTAATTTTAGAATTTTAGATTATGCCTGCAAACTTTGTACATTACGTGAGTATCTACGAGATAATCTAATCTTCGTTGCGTTCAGGCAACCTCACAGAGATGATTTATGAAAAGTCACATTTGGGTTGCGGAATCTTTTTCTCCCCTTGCAGTAATTTAGTCACTCAAAAAGGGATGAGATAATGGAGTGGTTAAGGGAGATTATGAATAAAGAGATCTCGAAAAGTCATCTCATCAAGTTTCATGAGGCACTACTAACCAAGTATTATTTCTTTTCTGTACGAGTGGCTTTTTGTTCAACGTAAAAATATGCAAAATTCTGAACAGACTCTTCAGAGAGAAGCCAACCAGTTCTTCTGTCACGTTAAGCGGAGACAATATTCTTCTGTTGAGTCGTTGAATGTGTCGTGCTCCTTATTCTTCCAACAAATTCTAAATTGGAATCATGCATGAACCTATGACGGATTTCACAATTCTTGTCTCACTCCCATCATCGCCATTCAAATCAACTCAATGTGGTTTGGTAACCAGTGTGAAGATTACTGTCATATTGCTCGTCATGAATGTCAAAGTTAATGTGATAACCAAAATTCAAAAAAAATAATTTGTTAAAGGAGACGACTCTAAAGGTGCTACTGCTATATGAAATATGGGTACAAATAACTATTACATATTTGCCTTGCATTTTAATGCGGATTCTTTCCGAGGAAGCAAAAAGATATTTGACAATACAACAACGTAAAAACAAGAAGGAATTTCTTATTGGAATAGTAATGCTTAATATGAGTGTATCAATATTGAAACGGAATGGAAAGTTTAATGAAATATAAAATGAGCCTTCAAAAGCTTTAGGGCCATAAAATCAAAAGTCCTGCTGAATTGACAATTCGTGTTGAATAAATTTACTGCATTGGAGACCTTAGTACGAACAGCATATTTCATTCACATATTTTATTGTATTGTGGGTAAAAGAAGTAATGAATACTTCACCGCACTTGTAGCCCATTGACCAAAATTATGCGTACACGGTTATCGACTTGTGGCGATGGCTATAAGGCTATAATGGTTGAATGTTGAATGTATTTAGTGGTTAATACTCTCTATCAACATCTATGATAGAAAGATATTGTAATCGATTGGAGCAACCAGCCACGAAGAATGGGCACTTATAGCTTATCCTAAAAAAATCAAACTCGGTAAAGAACTGACCTTGAGAGGTTTGTCCAATTCAAGAGCACCGTTAGAGAGTTTAGTTACGTCATTTGAAATAGCGTTCTCTTCGGCACAGGCCTTAATGTAAACTGGATTCTTAGAAACGCGCTTAACCAAAATGTTTCCAGCATCATCCATCTTAATCTTTATTCCGTGTCCAATATGTCTCAGAATTTCTTCTGTCTTGGCATCTCGCATGGGGTTGTCAAATCCATTAAGTCCAATTCTAAAGCCGTCGAATCCATCGTCTGAACCGTTGACTGTGAGAACTGGAGCTCGAGCATAGGCTTTAGCTACTCGTCGATTCCTTTCAAAGACGATAACTTTCGCCCAAATTTCGTCATCAATCTGTTCCCATTTGTCAAGCACTTCTTGAATGTGCTCCTGAAATTAAAAATAGCATTTTGTAAGTCATCATGGAGTAATGTATATTTTGTATGAATAATTTCAGCAATCAAAAGGTAATTAAGCAAGCAGGCAAGCGTGGTTTAATAATACAGACACACAGCTTTCTGTCAACTTGGCGAGGAAGTGTGCATGACGAAAATTGTCATGAAATTCTTTCTACTGAAGTCTCTTTAATAAATTATGCTCTAGTTCTTACGCATCAATTAGTTATTTCCCTGTAAGAACTTGCCACATTAGCACAAACTCTAATCCTCCAAGTCTATCAATAGCATCAATTACGTCCTCAAGGAATAAGGCTTGTGGTTTTCCTTCTTTTGAATCTGTAGTTACAATCCGGAAATGCTCCTACATATTCACAAGTGCAATTTGTAATGGCAAAATCCCCAATACATGGGATGACTTAAATAGAACATGTTGGTTTTCGCCCATATTTTAACTTATCTTTGACTCATTTCTGGTTGCTGTAAAATACTTGAGTGTAAGGAAGAGATCAACTTGTGGTTGTTTTAGTACAAAACTTTACATATAAAAATTGAGTAAGAAAATGCAACGGGTTAGTTTTTGATTGTCAGAGAACACGTGTTTTTATGAATTTTCCTGTTATTAGCCCTATAGGAACTGCATAATACGAAACCACTATTATGAAGACAAATAGCAATAAAGAAGAGTGTTATACAACGAACGATGCGTCTCAGAGAATTCAATGAATACTACGATAATGAGAAGACGCATGAATGTGATGGGAGATGAGCACAAATAATGAAACGCTCGCACTCGCTTTCTCAAACATTCCAAATAATGCTCGTAAATTACTGCATACGATTAGTTTATCACAAAACTCTTTTCATAATTTGATGAGGAATAATGAATGAAATAAAGACCACCTATTTCCACTTTCGTTTCGATCGCATTTTCTCCTCAACTGTAAGTTGATGGTATGCAATAATGAGATCTGTGTTGTCATTTTTGATAAAAAATAAATTAGTCTCTTCAATTACTGATAGGTATGAGCAGTATTGAGCAGTAGAGGTGGAGTGGAACTGTATGATGCCTACCTAGTTAGCATAACTAGAAAAAATCTCAACCTATTAATACTGCGCTAGTCCGTTAGAAGAGAATGAGAGTTGCTATACAAGGGCTGTGTATTAATGGCTCATCAATGACCATTTTTGCTCCTCTTGCTATTAAATTAATATCCGCAGGCAAATTCTAATCTGATAAGCAATAGATGTGCATTGGAAAAACCATCAATCCAGAAATGTAAACGTATCCGATATAATTACATTTATTTTTACGAGAATTATGTGTACTATACGCAAAAATGCATACAATTATGTCAGGGCTGAAACAATTGTGGAATTTTAAAAGTCAAAGGACATGCATGTGTTTTGTGTATTAAAGAGTGTTTAGATGAACCGTTGACATTATAATATAAACATAGGCACAGGTAAAACACACTGAAAGAAGCTGAATAGTTCTATCTCGGCACTGCAGGCAAGTCAACCACAGACCAGTAATAATGTGTGATCCGATATGCTTCGGCGTATCAATTGCAATGATTTTTAAATCTTTTGTGTGACAGCTTTTATTACTTGTGCCTCCTTGAGCGCAATTTCTTTTTAGAAACAATAAAGCAGTCTGTCCGAATGCAAAAAAACTTCTCTTATAGACGTTTCCTATTTTAAATGCTGTTTTGCATGTTGCGTGTCAAAGTCAAATGGTTCGCAAGTAGTTTACTTGAACGAATGACCAGTACATTTTACGCACTGCAAAAATCTAGTGTACTATATGGGACTCTGTTACAGAAAGAGGGATATATACTTGTCAAGGAATAAAAATATTATGTGATTTACATGTACAAATTGTATGAATCCCACAGGAAGTAGGGAATCATACAAATGCAAACCCTTGCAAAGCTGAAAAGGTGTTATCTCACGAAATTAAGGAAAAATGTGGTTTTTTCATCATAACTTTCTGGGAACTAGGACACTTATATTTTGGGTATGGTTGCTGGTCATATTATCCCAGTTAAAAGCTTATTTTGCACTCATGCTTGTTCGACAACTAAATGAATACAATCAAGACGTCACTTGACTCCTTGCAAGGCTGAGAATTTCGTAATTAAGTTACTCAACTGCTGAGGTATGCACACAAAGAGTGTCTGGCTGCAAAGTAAAGGTTCTCCAAAACCAAATTCGCTTGAGAATTGGAAATTCGTCCTAATCAGTGCAGTTTTTCATTTGACGAGCATACAAATCAATCACCACTCATGATTTTCATCCACCACTAGACACATTTTGGTCCGCTTGAAAGTATAAATTGTGTAAGATCAGTCCCAACAATAGACCAATTTGTGATTGCTTCCTGAGAAAATAAATCTACAAATATGGAATTTGATTGCCAATTGCTGTCTTTTTTCTATCAGTCAATAGTGAAGCCTTGTCGATTCATGTAACAATATGTAATCAAATAAAAATCCCAATGGGTTTTTGCGCAACACAGGAGAAGAAAAGTTATTTAAAATTCGAAATATAAAATAAGTATACTCGTAATAATATGTAGAGCGATGGAACGTGTTATTCAGCGAATACAAACACAGAGTGACTTACACACAAACGTAATATCAACAACCTCAGAAGGAAATTATGCAATCCACGTTGGAGTCAGCAAATATCGCAATGAATGAAAGACAACCTCAGACATCCAAGAAATAAATTGGAACGGCATTATGAGACAAACCAATTTGTATTTGAGGCAGTTTTATAGCTCAATTTGGGTTCGTTACGTCATTATGCAATATAAGCATTTGACAGGTTAATACTCACAGAGTGAACAATGTTCTGTACACACTCATTCATGAGTGTCTACATATGAATTAACCACTGCGGAGGTCTCGATAGTTCAGAGTCTAGAGTATTTTTTTGTAATTTGTTATTGAAATGAAATACAAAAAACACGAGGCCTGTAGAATGCATGTAAAAGAAGTCAATAAGACTTTAAAACTTGTAAGAAGAAAGCAAGTATTGTTATTGTGTATGAAAGATCATTATAAAGTAGGAAGAAATACGAAGACAAGTAATGCTCACGTTTACCACTTTCAAGAGCAATGAGTCACGACAGGTGATTTTTATTAAAGACCTTTGACTTGGTTCACCAACGTACAATGTGAATTGTGTTATTACCACCCATTACGCACTCTGGTATTGCACAGCAGATCCCATAATGCAGCATTAAAAAGCTTAATAGCTATAATGAACCAACTAAGATCCCCGGTGTAATAATCCCTTTTATCAAACCATCTTTTATATGTAACAAATTACAACTGTCACATTTAGCTTAATGACTTTACTCTTGTTGATATCGTTTAGCTCTTGAAGATAGCGTGTGTGATTATATATTGACCTAAATTGGTTAAAGTGTTTTGTACATTTAAAACGGCTGGAAAATTGGTTTAGTATTGCATGACCATCCTTACAGCTCATTTATTGTAGCCAACTGCGTCGAAGAGATAAAATGTAGGTTAAAATGACATTTCGCAAATTGAGATTGACAGTTAGAGAACCACAATACACAGACGTACAGGATGTACATATGTTAAAAGATGTGTAAGAGTTACTTTTAATTTACTAGTTATTACTGAGAAGATCCTGACCTATCGCAAAGAATTATGAGCGATACGAATTCATTCAAAGCTACACGATTGCTTCTAGCGTCTTACAATGAGCTACGTGAGTGTCAATTGTTTGACACTAAAGACACGGAAATGAGATGGTAATTTCACTCAGAGGTGACAACTAGACACTCTCTGCAGTCATATTGGGAGTTGAGTACTTGCCTTAATATTATCATTTGGGAATTATCGTCATCATCCTACTACGATTTACAATTAGACTGCTATTATTTCCCTAATGCTGGTTTTCTTGGCAAGAATAATTCATCACTCATGTTTTAAATGTGAAATGAAGTTGTGTAAGACAGCATGTATTGTATTACGTGCAACTCTTTCATCCAAGAAAGGTATCAATTTTGTCTCAAGAAGATCCATAAATCTAGACATTTTGCAATGCAATCAGCAAATGATAATCTGAACTAGGCCGGTGATTTGTATCTAATGAATTGAAAATTGAATTAGAGTGAACATTCTTAATGGCACAACTGTGACATATCACTCTGTCATTATTGTCACTGGCTAGACTAAATTAAGCCACAGGATGACAAATTCAACTAAAATGAAAATACCTTCTACACCATCCGAGCTGAATCGCAATTTTTGTTGTCATTAGTACACGCATACGTGTAAAAGAGAAACTCCTTAAATAGCTAAACAACATTGATGAAACATAAATGACTATTTTCGTGTCTAGTAATCCTTTGGGCGAACTGCACAGTATTTTGTAGTTAACTGGACTTGAAGCTCAAATGATATAAAATTCTTTTAGTCAACTTTTCTAAACAAATGGAGAGAGTAAATTATCTGTTAGGGACTCGTACAAACCAATCAATTTGTATACATTCATCATTAAACCATGAAAGAGAAATGGAATGAGGAAATAATGATTAAGAGCTTAGGATTATAAGGAACCTCATCAACCATTGACTAGAGAAAGAAAACTAATCAAATGAAGTAAAATGCAGCAGGACATTCAGCGAGACGGTTCATTGAACATTTTGCATTAAACTTCGATTGCTATTCTTGTCACCCAATTTTGAACCAATGTAGGTGAAAGAGATCGAAATAGTTTTATTAGTTGATGAAAGAATACAGATATAAATAAATCCGCGCTGCACTCATCATGCGGTTGGCAGGTGCACTGAATATTAAAGTTAAGTAAGCCGAATCTTTGTAAGATCGATTTGTGAATACGCGTGCGGCCTACCTGAATTGCCAAAGTCAATTAATCTACCACATGCAATAAATAAGCTACATGAGTAATAACCATAAGTAGAGCAAAGCAATAGAAGGAAGACAATGTTAAAACAATCGACGGGCTGATTAGAGATTGAAAATACATCAAGGGAGTTCACTATAACTTCTGGCACAATCTACCAGTCAGTTTTTACAGACAACAGATGAAAACTTAAGTTTAGCAAGCTGCGGGGTACACCCATCAACTTTTATTAAGCAAGCAGAATTGATCTACTTCTTGTGTGACGAGTCATCAAACTTAAGCTTTTAATGGAAGAGAATGCTCGCAGAGAATTTAAATAGCATTCACGAAAATAACTTCTTAATACCGTCCGTAGAATTATGAGGAAGACGAGTACACAAGGATATAATTCAATGAGGAGATGATACTTGGTTGCGTAATTTAAGTATCTAATTATGTTTCATAGTCGTGGTGAAATGAATATCTGTAGACAAAAGGCACCATATTCACTTGAGTAAAATGTAGAGTAATTCAAAGACAGTAATAATCATCTTGGCTTACATAATAAATTGCGTTACGAATACTTGAATCAATGACTTTAATTACGCTTCTTTTACGGTAGAAAGAAAGGGATTTAGTTACTCATCCTTTGGAGAATTATTGCATAACTAGAGCCAATCTAAAGGAACGTGTCACTTTCAATCTTATGTTGCATAGTTTCAGAATGACCGACTTCAAATGACAAGATGACAACGCACTCAATACAATCAAAAGCAACTCACGAGAATTCCTTTATGAACGCAAGGGTAAGTGATGGACGTCTTCTCTAATGATGACAACCAAAGATGTGGTTTGGTTTATTTTAGATTGGTTTCGTACGTCGTCTTGACCATAGTGGTGTAATGAAATCACCGACCACTGTTGTCGAATGCAACTGTCTAGTGAAGTTTGGTAACTTTGTCCACACAAGAATATTCTGAGAAGTGTTTTCATTTTCTTTAGAAATTAAGGTTTCCTGGCCAGGCCACAGTCTACAGTTCAATAATTGATTAACCCATTTTTTCGAATAGAATCTTACTAAAATTCATACTGTAAGTTTTTAGCTCATGTCATGTAAATGTGGAGCGTTATTAAACTTATAAACAAGGTACTTTCCACATGGACGTTCTGAAAATTTACGTCACTCCTCTAACGGAATGAGTGCAACTATCATTCATCTTCTTTGTACATACATCGGCACTTTCACTTAGCATCATTGCAGTTCTAGTGACTGTCTGAGTTTGAAATCCAAAACGAATTCAGATTTCAGATCACATCTATTTATTTCGACCAGTCATCCGTTCAACATCACGTCTGTGATCTTACCATCAAGCTGTCAGAAACCACATGGGGTTTCGGCCAGCAACCAGCTCATTCGAGAGTATTGCACACAGTGGAGAGTGTGTGGCTCAACTATGTTCAGATAATTAATTCACTTTTGTCTTAAGCCAAAGAGAGACATTATTAAATCAGTCTGTCCGTACCTAATCGCTTAATACGGAGGAGAGAACGGTTGTTA
>JAQGAB010002766.1:0-11165 GCA_034696565.1 Isotomurus graminis
GGGGAAAACAATTAAGGACTTAATTGTCTGACTTGACTGGTTGGGCACACGGCATGGACCAAGCACACCTCCTTTTGAATTCCACCGGGAATCCACACACACATAAAGTACCGCTGATGGTACTGGGGCAATACACAACAGCATCACTTTGATCAACAGAATTGTCTGCACCCGGTTTGATATTTTTTGCATTTGTGCATCCATGTTCAGTTTTTTCTTTAGTGCAATCTTGATTCAATACAGCTTCCCTGGAGGAGTTGTAAGGAGGAGTGAAGTAGAAGCGCATTTATTGTCTGGATGGGAAGCCTAGGCCGCGCTGTTGATCTCATAACCACACCAATGCCGATGGTTATAAACAGGAATTTTTTGCTTAGGTGTTAGTGTGGGGCCACAAAAGCATGTGCTTGTAGTTTCCTTTATTACACACAAAACTTGAGCCAGAGTTAATGTGAACATAGTTTTCATCCTCTGTGAAAAATATTAGGAAACTATCAAACTAAATTTATTTAACTAACTACATTTTAAGTTAACTTACCCAACAGCTTAGGAACAAATCAAAAAATAAGATGCAACTAACTGGCCAAAGAGATATTTATCTAAAGTTTTTCATGTATGATATCTGCAATTTTGCACACAAGTAAATTAACTGTTTACGGTGTGAGGAACAATATCGTGTAAAAATGATTTATCCGAGTTGTGCAATTAATTTAGGTTCCACAATTTAATAATGACTTATAGTAAGTGATGTTCCATGTGCAATATAACTTACAATGAACATGCCGAAGGTCAGAGCTTTTAAACAGCAATTGATGCAGTCAATAATCAAAACATGCGAAATATTCAATAGAAGTTTTAAAAAGTATTAACTCTTTCTGTTTTAATAATGTACAATTCATTAACTGAACCGTAACTATTAAACTAAGTAAGTTTTGTTGACTCTCTTGTTGTATTATAGTTTAGAGTATGTTTAGTTTGAAGTGTAAGCATGAAATGCGTCTTTTAAAAATCATCGTTTGCATTTTAGTTTTAGTATTGTACTCAAAGTTGATCAACCAACATACAAGAACCGGTTTGTTTGTGAAAAAAGTTGGATTAGTTGGATATTAAGTACTCCACCTGGACAGATAACTTGTACATTGCTGGACCGTAAGTTACGTACTTAAGAATAAGTCTTGTTCTGGTAATAAATACAAATTCCAAGAACCTCCTAGTCAAGTCAATAATCCAAAAGAGCTTAATATCTAAAGCAACTGCGTAGGCTTTTCCGAGAATCTGTGACGGTTTTAATTTCTATGGAATGGCGATACCAAGAAATACACATTTGAAATCAACGTTTAGGCGTCTAATTTCCCATAGGGTATATAAACACATCTCTCACTCTGGACTTGTATTCTTCATCATTCAATTCAGTAAATCCTTCCCGTAGGAGTAGATTTAAAATATGCATTTACGAACCATTTCAGTCCGTATCCTTGTAGCTATCGTACTGTTCTCAGCTGCCAACGCATGTCGGAGTAATTACGACTGTGCTGACTTCCAATGTGATAACCCACGCTGCAGCGACGGATCCTGCGTGTGCAGTGGCTTTGCTTCTTCTGGCGGAAGCTCATCTACCACTACTTGTATTGACGGAATCTGTAGTACTTCTTTTCAAAGACCCGGAATCTATTCCACTTCTTGTACGGGCGGAGTAGGCGGGCGGTTGGTCTGTAGTAATTCTTTTAGGAGTCTCCCTAGTACTTCGTTTGACTAAGTACTGAACTCAAATCGACCACTTCTTTATTTTAAAATTACACGTGAGTTAAACATATTTCCGAAAATTGATGTAGTATTCTACAGAATCATTGAAATATGCATTGTTCATTTGATAGTGTTCTAATCGTCTCATCCTGAAATTCAAAAGTTGGAATATTTGTGTCGCAACTAAAAAAACTGGTTTCAACCTGACACGGTTTTCCAGAACCTGAAACGTATCCTGCCAAATAAAAAAATTAGTAAGCTAAGAGATCTGGTGAACTAAAATTAGAAAAGAACTGCACACGTGCCACAAAATCAGAATCCGCATGGAACGATGGAACTCATCCGCAACACTTCAACCTCCAGCTATCCAGCAAAGCTTATCCTTATTCATTACTTATCTTCTTGGGTTCCAGGAAATTCAATTCCTCCTTCAATCATTTAACCTTCAAAAAAACTGTAAACCACAAGACTAAATTACCCATATCTACACAGTATATTCTACTGATAAAATAATAAATAATGAAAACTTTAAACTCGCCAACTCCTTTAAGTTTTCATCAAAAACCATATACAAACCATCTAAAGTAGCAACAAACACTTATTGCAACTTATCAAATCTGACTTCTAAAACTCATCTTTTGCATTTTGAGGTTTCATATTTAATTCAATGCAGAGTTTGCAAAAATTGATGAACCTACACACAACAACCAGTTTCTTTGTGAATGAAGTTGGAGATTAATCACTCCACTTGTCCCTATAACTTAACATTGTACCGTAGGTTACGTACTTAAGTCTGGTTGCGATAATAAATGTAAATTCCAAGAACCTCATAGTCCAGTCAAGAATCCAAACGACTTTTGATATCTAAAAAAGCAACTCTGATGTCATCAAAGATTCTCGGAAAAGTCTTCTCTTATGAAAACAAGTTTTTTTAGTGGAGTGGCGAGACCCAGAAATACACAATACAAATAGAAGTTTAGATGTCTCAATTCTCACGGGGTATATAATCACGAACTCATCTCCCACATTGCAAAGTGTTCTTTGTATTCGTCATCATTCAATATGATTAAATCCATCCCGCAGGAGTAGATTGCAAGTTTACAACATGCATTTCCGAACCATTTCAGTTCTTGTCCTTATGGCAATCGCACTATTTTCAACTGCTTACGCTTCTGGTTGTCGGTCACGTCAAGATTAATCTAATTTGCGATGCGCAAACCCACGCTGCAAATCCGGCTCCTGCACTTGTTAACCGCTAGTTAGGAATATTATGGTGACCTTCCAAAGTCCAAATTTATTTACTTTAAAATTACACGTAAGTTGAATATATTTAAAAAACCTACTCCAAGCAGCCTCTTATAGCCCAGCCAATTTTGCTTAAGGTACAAATAACCCCTAAAATTAAATTAGTCCTAAATGCAGTGTCTCTTGCACATAATGTGGTCAGCTATTTAGAATTTTGATAACACTCTATAGCAACATAATTTTTTCTACATTAAACCCCCATTTAAGCACCCTGCTGCAACGATTTCGAACTCGTATACGAATGCAAAAGTAGCTTAGAATAATGATATCTTTCGACCATGAAAGTATTGGAGAGGGGTCAAGCCACGTTCGGGCCCTGCTTTCCATAATTTTGGAAATTTCTTTCGCACTTAAGCACTCAGTTTGTGCGCATTAAGCATGGAAAAGTCACGACAGTTTGCATACACAATCAGAATCGCTTTTGGTGAAAAAAGTTTAAATTGTAGTTTGTTCTATCAAACGGTTTGAGAAATATTTAACTTCAAAATCAAAACTGCAATGAATACGGACGACAGTGGTGAGCATATTAGCCCAAATTGACTGGGCTAAAAATCGACGAAAAATTCACAGAATCATTGAATTATGCAATGTACATTTGATTTGACAGTGTCTTGATTCCTGATCGTCTCATTGTAGAGTTCAAAAGTTCGAGTATTTGTAACCCACCCAAAGAACTGGTTCCAACGTCTCGGGGTTTTCAGGACCTGAAAAGTGCCCTGTCATATTAAATAATTTCATAAAATAAGGTGAGAATAGATCTGCGTGAATTAAAAATTTAAAAATTAACTGCACGTGCCACAAGATCAAAATTGACATTTCCAGCCACCACATCCGAAACACTTCAACCCCCATTAACCCAGCAAAGGTTAATCGTATTCTTTGTTTAACTTCTTGGGGTCTTAATCAGGATATTCAATTCCTCCTGCAATCATTTAACCCTCGGAATAAAATGTTTAAACACCTGGGTTAAATTAATCATATCTTGAACACAGTATATTCTACTGATAAAATAATAAAAATAGAAAACTTTAACTCACAAAAAAATATTGTACAGTTTATTTTCATTTTCATCAAACACCAAACCATCTAAACCATTAGCAAATATTTATTGCAACTTAACAAGTTGTGTTTTGTAAAACAATCAATAAATTGCTTTACATATTCTGAGTTTCCTTATGAAATAAATATTTTAAATCATTGCAAACTTCGTCAATACAGAAAGTTAAGTCAATACTTCATGAAATAAAATGATACAGTTTTAATAATGAAGTCCAGCCGGTGAATGTTTGTTTTTGCTATTAGACAGTTTATTAATTCTTCCTAGAATGCGTTTCGTCAACTGAATACATGAATATATTTTGTTTCACAGCTGTCATTCGCACAGTCATGTCAGCTGTTGCTAGTTATTGCAAACCTGCCATGCTCGCTTTGCATCGTGCAAACAAAAATTACTTAATCACATGCATGGAATTTTGCTAAAACATCTTTCTCACTACAAAATTGTGAGGCAGAGATTCGCATGTAATAAAACATGTCAACTCATGTGGAACAGTCACTGTTGCACTCCGGGTGAGGAAATTATACACACGGCACTGACAAAACACTTATCCTAACAATCCTAAGATATGAAAATAAACCTGCCCATATTTATAACCTTTGATCTCAGAAGCAGTATGGTTTTGATAGTCGAAAGAAGCATAGATGAGAGGGAGGAAGAGAGAAAGTGAGAGTCCTTCTCGCTCATACAGAGGAACCTGGGGAAAATAAGTTAATTAAATATGGACAAATGAGTTAAATCTATTAGCTTTGATATTTCTATCGCCTGTAATTGGGGTGCCCCGGGGTGCGCAGGTTACCAAGTTAGTGTGAACTCTTAAAAAAGCTTTGCGAGTACAGCCATGGAAATACATTCTGCGAAAACTCACAATCCTTCTGCCCTGAAATTCGGAAACTACGAAATTTCTATTGACCCATCAAACTCAACTCACTTTTCAAACAGTTAAACGCATGCTCGGAGAGTATGAAAATCTCTGTTATATTTGAGTCAAAGAAGGCATATTCACTTATGAATGACTGAAGCTGGAATCCTCGTCCGAATATTTGGTTTCAATTTATAGAAATTGCAGCACTTTTACCAGTAGAGTGGTTCACTCTCTTGTTCACTTTATTAGTTTAGTGTAAGTTTAGTTTGAAGTGCATGTATAAAATGCCTGTTTTAAAAAGCATCATTTGGATTATCAGGTATTGTATTGTAGTCCATGCAGAGTTTGTAAAAGTTGACAAACCAATGTACAAGAACAGGTTGGAGATTCGTTTTAGTTATGTTTATTCATATTGAACCTGCTAAAGCAAGTACTCCACCTGTCCAGATAACTTTACATTATGAACCGTAAGTAAGAATAGGTCTGGTAATAAACATAAATTTTTACAAGAACCTCAAAGTCACGTTGAGAGTCCAAACGGAAATTTAAAACAGCTGATGATGACGATGGTCATAAAAGATTCTAGGAAAGCTTACGCCTGTTAAAACCAATTTTAATTTCAGTGGAGTAGCGATACCAAGAAATACACATTAAAAATCCAAATGAAAGCGTCTCATGTCTCACAGGGTGTATAATCCTCTTTATTCTTCTGTTGGAACTCCGAGTCCAACGATCGTCCGAAACCTAGTTGGTGTTGTGGGGAGAATAATGTGGGTGTAACTACCTGTGTGGGGTGCACTCTCTAGGGTGTAATCTCACTTTTATTCCTAATAAAACGGGACCACCACGTACACATAACCACGCTCGAGGAGCCAAACGACAAGTGAGCCGCAACCGACTCTTTCCTCGTGGACACACAAGCCACCTAACACAAACAATTCATAAATATAATCCTAGATGGCTTACGCTTTCCCTTTTCTGACATCCTCCCACCTTGACTTTTGACACAGGGAGAAGGTAAACCTATCCAGAAACAAACATACAATTTAAGGAAAAGCTAAAACTCTTCCATGAATCGTTGATCGATCTTGACAACACGTCCGCTACTCGTCTTGTTTTCTACGTTGGTTGAGCTACGTTAGAGCGTTTCACTTGGCAGATCAGTGAGAACTACGGACATGTATTATTCAGTAAGGCTTCTAAAGAGGGAATGGTGGTTTGCTACAAATCAAAGCGACAAGGCTAGGTTTGATTTTGGAAGTGGCGGAGATGATAATCTGACACTTAAACATATTTCAGGATCATTTTATATTTTATTTAGTTTCCTTGCCTTGTGTTCAATTGCTTTTGGATACGAAAGCACTTACTACAAAAGAAAGGAAGTCAAGGATAAGTTTCAGGAAGGTAAATTGCGTGCAAAGAGTATGTTTAGAAAGGTTAGGGTTATCTTGTCAATCACTCAGAATTTTGGAAGCTCAAATACTGTCAAAGATATTCATCGTGATAGCGCAGCAGATAGAAATTTTGATGTGCAGTTTTAAATACGACGCTTGTATTAAGAGAAACGCTTGTAACGTAACACGAATAAATATTTGAGCGATTGTAAACCAGTTTTACACAAAAATTTTAATTGACTGTCAAATGCGCTTTGCTAAATGCTTAAAGCAATTTTACTGGTTTTCTTGTAGCTTTACTAGTTGGTTAAAAAATGTTTATTTAAGATGTCCCTGAAAACGCACAGGAGGTATTTACTGACTCTTCAATTTCTTTTGTTTGCTAAATAAAATCCTTACGTCATAACAGCGTAGCTATCATATGACTTCATCTTACATTACTTTTATTTCATCCACAAATCATTAAAGCATTAGTCTGGATTAGTTTGATCGGAACTAAATCTTGTTTGCACTACACAGAAATAGAGTTAACTGTCAATTTATTACCCTATCAAATCAATAAAGAGCTAAGGTAAGTCCGGATGTCTGTCCGCGAATGGAGCGTAGACATCTCTACATGCAGCTCAGCAAAGTACCACTCAGTGCACTATATTCCGCTACGCCGCTTTTAACACCCACCACCACCAGCAGCAGCGTAGACACCAAACCCCCTAATATAGCCCAGTAGAGCGAAACGTACTCTTCTTTTACGCCACTCCTCTCATTCACCACCACATGGCCCCACTCCGCGCGTAATTTGAAACATCTCTCTACACTCTTTTGCATAGGAGCATGTTGCTCTTCAGTTCCACTGGAACCTCAGCACCAACAACACCTCACACGCTTTACCGACCACCTTCAACTCTCACAGTGAAATCCTCAATTATCCCAGAATCCCTTCTCACCTTCGTCCATCTACAACCACACCCCCCCTCCCAATCTCTCCTTAAAGGACCCTCCTCCTACTACACTAGAAAGTTTTTCTCAACACTTCCACAATCATTCCACACATTTGTTCTTTTACACAAACATTTCTTTCTCCGATCTTTTCTAATTAGTGTAAAACCACTAATTGGCTTGGCCGACAAAGGCAGTATACGGGTCTAAGTTACCTATCTATAAAGGTCTAAGTTACCTGTCTGTAAGGGTCTAAGCTACCCATCTATAAAGGTCAAAGTTACCTGTCCGTAAGGGTCTAAGCTACCCACCTATAAAGGTCTAAGTTACCTGTCAGTAAGGGTCAAAGCTACCCATCTATAAAGGTCTAAGTTACCTGTCAGTAAGGGTCTAAGATACCCATCTGTATAGGGTCAAAGTTACCCGTAACGGGCACTCTTACAATCAAATTGACCCTGCAGAATCTACTAAATAAAAGCAATTCGATTTTGAACGTTGTTTATTACCACGCTTTGTAAAAATGCCACCAAAACGACGATTAACAAGCGATGACCACGCTAAAGCTAAGACGCGTGAAGCTGAGAGAAAAAAAAGGCAAAGAGCCAATTACTCAGACGCAGAAAAGGCCCGTGAAAGGGAGAAAGATGCCGAACAGGTTGCCAACCGCAGGGCTAATATGACAGAAGCTGAAGCAACCCATAAAAGGCAGCAACACAAACAGTATATGGTTCAGCAGAGGGCAAACATGTCCGACACAGAGAGGGCCCATGAGAGGGAAATGAATGCGCGTTCGAAAGCAATGCAAAGGGCTAATTTTAAAGAAACTGAAAGGTCCTTTCACAGGCTGCAAAATACTCAGCACGTACGTGTTCACAGAGAAACACACAGACATCGATCGTTAACAACCATAACTTCTGTATCCAATATTGAAACTTTTAATGAGAATGACGTAACCCCACACCAGTGCGGTGCGCTTAATTTTGTTTGCAGCTTTTGCAACGCCAAGCATTTTAAGGCGGAGCAACCCGCTGACAAAATGTATACTCAATGCTGCCACAAAGGGAAAGTCACCCTTCCACCAATTAAAATGTCTCCTTTAAATCAAAACTTAATGTCTCATCAGCATGAGTATTCTAAAAACTTTATTGAGAACATTCGTTCGTTCAACAGTTCTTTGGCATTTGCTTCAATGGGAGCTAACATGGCACCACCATCCGGTTATGGGCCATATTGCTTCCGAATAAATGGTCAAATTTATCACCGATCCGGAGCATTGCACCCGGAAAATGACGATAAACGAAAGTTTGCCCAATTGTACATACTAGACCCAGAGGAAGCATGTATGCAAAGGCTTAGTTTAACAGAGAATTCTAGATGCAAACCAGAATTAATGGAACAACTAAGCTCCTTTATGGCTGCTAACAATCCATTTGCTGCAGCATGTAAAATGTTGTACGAAGTTGAACAGCAGTCCATAGAAGAATCTCGAATAAACGGTGTTGAACCACCGAAGATTTCTATGGCAATCGTACAAGACCGTAAATCTGATAAGAGGCGCTACAACACTCCAAGTGTCAATGAGGTAGCTGTAATATTTCAAAATTGTGATGGTGAACCTCCATTAGAGAGAGATTTGATAATACACTGTAGGACCAATGACAATCCTTTTGATAGGAAAACTCAGAGAATAAGCGTCTTAGATCCCAATTTGGAGCCCATGGTATATCCGCTACTTTTTCCTTTTGCGGATCAAAGTTGGAATATTAATATTCCATTGATTTATAATCCAAGAGTTTTATCGGGATTAAAGCAGTCAAATCATCCCAGAACACGGGTAACGCAAATGCAGTTTTATGGTTATAGACTATCCATAAGAGACGAATTTAATGCATTTATTTCCTCTGGGAAGCTTTCGCAGCAATACATTGTTGACGCATATGTTAAGACTGAAGCGAACAGATTAAACTTCATTCGGCACAACCAAGGCGCTTTGCGTGTGGAAAAATACTCTGGGTTAATGGACCATCTTCATAATGAGTCCGAAAAACAAGGATTGGTACCTGGGACGGCAATTATACTGCCATCGTCATTTCAAGGTAGTCCTCGCAATATGCAGCAAAACTACCAATATGCGATGGCTATTGTCAGGAAATACGGAAAGGCCGACTTATTCATAACGATGACTTGCAATCCTAAGTGGATTGAGATACAGGAAAATCTTGAACCGGGACAATCAGCAGAGTTTCGACCAGATTTAGTGGCAAGAGTGTTTCAACTCAAATTAAAAGCCCTCTTGAATGATCTTAAATCAAACCATATATTCGGAGTTGTTACTGCAATTGTGCACGTAATAGAATTTCAGAAAAGAGGTTTACCACATGCCCATATATTACTTATACTCAGGGAGGATTCAAAACCAAAAGATTCAGACATTATTGACAGTCTCATTTCAGCAGAAATACCTGACATTAGTAAATATCCAAGGCTGCATGAGATTGTCAAAAAGCATATGGTGCACGGTCCATGTGGTCAGCACAATTTGAACTCTCCATGTATGGTCAATGGAGAATGTTCAAAGAAGTTTCCTAAACCTTTTCAGGAAATTACACTGGCAAACAGCGACGGGTATCCGAAGTATCGGCGTAAAGGTGACGGAAACTTTACCTTGATAGAAGGCAAGAAAGTTGATAACTCCTGGATTGTTCCATATAATCCATTCCTGAGTTTGAAATACAACTGTCACATAAATGTCGAGAGTTGCGCATCTGTGCAAAGTGTTAAATACCTTTTTAAATATATTTATAAATGTTATGATGCCGCCAAAGTCCAGATTTCAGAATCTGGTGTTTTACATCATGATGAAATTAACACTTTCATGGATTCAAGGTATGTAAGTGCCCCTGAAGCCGCGTGGCGACTTTTTGGGTTTCACATGCATGAGCAATCGCACACCATTGTTCGTTTACCAGTGCATTTGCCTGATCAGCAGAGTGTCTGTTTTCAAGAGAACGACGTAATAAAAGCTGTTCAAAACACTGCAAATAAACAAACCATGCTAACAGCTTGGTTCCTGTTAAATGACGAATATGAGTCCGCTAGAGACTATTTGTATTCGGATATTCCTCAGCACTTTGTGTTCGATAAAAAAGAATGCCGCTGGAAAATTCGCCAGCGAGACGGAGGCAACACAATCGGAAGAATGTATGCTGTCAACTTGGGTACGGACCCTGAAAGATATTGCCTAAGGCTGCTTCTATTGCATGTTAAAGGAGCTACTTCCTTCGAGAGTTTAAGAACATACGAGGGTCAGTTATATGACACTTTTAAGGAAGCAGCTCAGAAACATGGTCTATTAAAAGATGAAAATACATGGCAGTATGCTTTAGACGAAGCAGTCCTATTTAAAATGCCAGGAGAGCTTCGAGATTTGTTTGCTTACATGTGCGTTTTTGCAGCACCCTCAAATGCTGTGAAACTTTTTAATCAATACAAAGTTCACCTTTATGAGGATGTAAGCAGACATGACGGTCAAACAGATGATTGCCGTGTTTGCGAAGATTTTGCACTGTCAGAGATACAATCAACATTGATTGTTCACGGAAAATACTGCCGTGACTTTGGTTTGCCAGACCCAATAAGTCGAAATCAACAAATGCAGGCATTTTCTTTGGACGCTCTGCTGGAAGGAAGCAGAAGCTCAGGAATGATAGAATCTTTGAACTGGAAACAGCGAGATGCATTCGACAAAATTATCCTTGCAATGAACAATGACAGTTTACCTCACCGTTGTTTTTTTGCCCAGGTAACTGGTGCATATACGAGGATACGTGATGTCACGCTATCCGTCTGTCTGTCTGACTGTGCGCGA
>JAQGAB010002767.1:0-11164 GCA_034696565.1 Isotomurus graminis
CTTTGTAACCCGATCATCATAGCTTTCGTATGATACGAGATATTTCCACAAAGATCAACACGACAATATTTTAGTTGCCTGTGTTTCACACTGAAGCTTAGACATTACTGAACTGAGTAAAAATTTCGATTCAGATATTGTGAATAGTTGAAAAGTAAGAAGTGAGCAAAAAGTAGAAAACCAGAATAATGACAGCGAATATTGTTCAATGAAAGAGTCTGCATTTAGACTTTTGGAGGGCGATAAGCAAAACAAACGCAAAGAATAACGCAACATGACATAATCCCGAGTTAACTTTTAGTTTAGGGAAGAAAAAGTACGTGAAGAGAAAAACTGAGTACAAAAATAGAATCAAATGAGTCAAACTCTCTTTCTCTGTTGGAAAGATGGTACATAACTTTTATTTTTCGTTTCCCATTTCTTCCTCGTTTCCTTCCTAGTGACTGCTTTTCTGACCTGTGGGTCGCCAAATGTCATTAATCTATCCTATGTTCTTTCTCTCAAACTTATTGCTTTCTTCCTTTCAAATTCATCTTCTTCCGTTCTATATACTTGTATCTGTTGTGGCGTAGCATACCGAGCAAACAAAAGCAACCAAGAGAGAAATGAAACGAAGAGAACTAGCAGTATTAATCCTAATCCTCTCTACTTCCTCTATTGCATGAGAACACAAGAATAAGAAAGTTTCTTATAAATCCTCTAGCAAATACGTCTGGACACGATGTGCAAGAAAGCAACGTCTCTGGGTTAAGTTGATGTTGTCGTTGATGTCGACAGGGTTTTAAAGAAGAAAGACCCTTGAGTTTAGGGACGTCGTATTTCATTTTATACTAAACATAAGGTTTCTGTTCAACTAGTACACACAGTACCCTCAAAATGAAAACATGTTTAAGGCGTTCTCTCCTTTTGAAAGATTCAAATGAGACATACAGAAAGAGAGAGTTCCTATATAGAGCTCTGTGCTTTGCTCTTTATTTCTCCCAAATTTTAGGCAGAAAGGGAGCTGCCAAAGGGTGGATCCTAGTTTGTTCCAAAATGGTCAAACTTCAACTTACTTTTGGGTATTGGGAAATAAAACGTGCGTATGATTGTTATCTCTTCAACTTCAATTTGGTTACACAATTTAGTGTGTGTCTTACTGAATTATTGAAGATGTGCTAGGAGACCATGTAAAGACGTTGTGTAGAACGAACGTCTTCATGCATCATGTAGTACTAGTAGTAGAAGTAGTAATAGAGGTAAAATAATATAGACTGTTGGCCACTCTGTGTACCCTGTGCTGTGGTATCATATTTTTCTTTCCTTGTTATTTCCAATTTTCACGTTTCACAAATATTGAGCCTGTGGATCAACCTAGTTAAACAACAAGACACTGCATGAGCACCAGCAGCATCAGAAACCTGAGCTACATGGGTAACCTTTTCCTTACTTTCACTGCATGTTGAAAGAGCAGTATTTGTATTGTCGAAATCTGGTAAACGAGCTCCAATATATTTGAAGATATCCCATAATATTCGAAGACAAACTTGTTTTCCTCCTCTTGCGATCTTAAGGGGTAATATCTGTATAGCTTTAACTTCAGGTTATTTTTGAGCATCTCGAGATGTGTTTATTCATAACAACAAAGCTTGTTCAAGTGGGAACCTTCGACGTGTATATAAATCTGAGGAGATGGACGTCGAGAGGAGGATGACAGGCAGGATGATCTAGTACTCGGTCATGCTATCAGAGAGAAAATGGGCAAACTGAGGAAAAATGAGTGTCTCTGTCATACGAAGAAAGGAAGGAGATAAAGGATTGAAATCACTATTGGTAGGTATGGGTTAGTTGTTTCTTAAGGGTGTACTTTGTATAGTGCTATACAGTTGCACACATCCACTTGCTGGTCGAGAAATGAGTGAAAGCATATGAGGTAAATATTTTATAACTAAAAGACCAAGGCATGTTATGTGACAGTGTGGAATCCAACTAATGTGACACAGATATGGCAGAGGATACACACAAGTCTCCTAAACTTGGTAGTTTAAGGCGAAAGTCTATAATATATCAATCTTTATAACTAGAAGATGGAAGAAGTGAGTTTGAGGGGTAGCGTGTATTGAATCTCATGGAAGGATGAAGCAGAAATTGTGAAGAGAGTAAAAGAGTTTAACAATTGCTATTGCTTGTATACACCTTCTACTTCTTGCTACCATTTCTACATTCAAGGAACGATGCGATGAGGGAGCAAAGGATTAAACACTTGTGAACTACTTCAGATGTTGAAGGAATAGAAGTGAAGTGGATTCTTGAGCACGGAACAGTTGTTGGTCGCTGTGGACCTTCGGAATGAAATGGTATTAAAACTAACATTAGTTGAAATGAAAGTTGAGAGAGAAATGAAATCAGGTTGGTTTTCGTGTACAAGTGTGTTCTTCTGGGATTCAACGTGTGCAGGCAGAGATCAACGGAGAAAGGAAGGAAAACTCTGGATTTTAATTCTTCTAAAATAGAATCGAAGTATTACTGTTCTGTGTGTTACTATCGGTAGCGTGGAATTTAGATTTCACCAAAGAAAGTACGATGAGAGGAAAGAAGGCTTGGTTTTCTACCTCCTATCACAACACACTAAACAAGTGCGCTTGTAGTGTGTACTGTGTATGTCTTTGCCTTAAACCGTTCTTTTTCTTTCTTCTCACTTTAAGGATTATCTTCAATGACTACAGTCTCCGTTGGTGTACTTACATGACTGTAAAGATAAGTTGAATTGCATGAGTTCATTTCATTGGTAAAGCAACGAACATCCAAAAGCTCTTCAACTCTATATAAAAACAGCAGGGTTTGCTACATTAAAAGTTAAAGACTGCTTTTAAATAAACCTTCGCACTAGATCGTTCCTTTTTTACACGTCTTAATGTTTATGTCTCTCAAATGAAGTACCATTTAATCCTGAAGGTAGAAAAGTCGAAGTGAAAGTTGTAGAGGTTGAGGCAACTCCCAGAATGCTTAATTCACTATCTCCCAGTGTAACGATGATTTTTTATATATTTCGCCTTTAACTTCAGCAGCAGTTCAACATTTGAAAGCTTCATCCGAGTAGGGGATGAGCTAAAGAACATTATTTTAATTCTTCTCAACTGGGTTTAAGCCTACTTGATGGTCCATGATGAAAGCATAACTGACTCTAGTGGAAAAGGTTTAGGTTCATTATACTGAATGGGCTTTATTGAACATTGCAGTCTACAAGTATAGCGACGTAGTGTTTCTTGTGATATATATCTGATGCGAATGAAATCAAACTGAAGAGTACTCCACACTACGGATTTCCCTTTAGAGAAAGAAGATTTAACGTATGACTTAGGGTTAGGATAATGAGAAGCTTAAAAGTTAAATGAAGATAGACTAAACTCGTTACCTCGTAAGAGTGCTTATGATTTGAAGGTATTAAACTAATTAGTGAAAGCTTATTATACCGGGCCGAAGACTGAAGAAAGAGAGCTTTCAAGTGACTTTGTCCTTCAATTCCGTGACATGGGACGTAGGTTTGAGTTTCATGTATCCTCCTTGTCTCAGTCAGCTAATGAGGGATTTTCCATACCACTTACTCTGACACTACATATTTTGACCATTCTTTGTTCTATTCAACTAATGAACATAAATCTGAATTCTAATTCCACCTGGTATTTTCTTTACAATTCAGAGGGAATGTTGAATGTTGGCGTGAATTGTATAGAAGAGCTTCTGCGAACTTATCTATTGAAGATAGTATCGTAGGAATAGTACGTAGGAGTCGACTCTTCTGCCTCTCAGAGCAACAGCATGAGTGGATTCGGCATGGGGACGATTGGTATCCATTATCCATACTGTTCTGTATTCAGTTGTAGAGAGCAAATTGAACCTTCTTTCTTGGTAAAGAATGTCAAACTAAGAGAAACATTTTCTTGCAAAATTGAAAAGAAGTAAGGAGGACTTCAATATGAATTAAAGTAGAAGCAAGGAGTATTGAAAAGTACAGTTGATGAGCCCTTTCTATCGTCTCTGTCCTCTTTCCTTCACTCTTTTCGTGGAGAGAAGGCTGAGGTAAGTAAAAGTAAACTCGACGAAAAAGTAGTGTTGTATGTTCACCAACGAAACTTTCTTCTTTTTCCATCTAAAGAACTATGATGATGATTATAGGAGAAATAAAAGGATGAGAAAGAAGGAGAAGTTTTGAGAGATGAAGTTGATGAGGGTGATGATGAGTTGATGAGATGGGACTAATACACACAGATATAGAGAGACATGAGATAGGAATTACTTACAGAGCGAGCGAAGATACTTTATAGTTGGTGAAAAGGGGCTGGGGAAATAAGTAGGACGGAAATGGGGCTATGGAGTTAGTTAAGACGACTGGAATCGATTGAATGGGACAGCGAGGACAAAAGTCATTCACAAAATGAGAAAATGGTCATCATTCCGAGACCAAGACGGGGCTCTTTATTACTCACGCTACGATTGACTGATCATCGCTGTGCAAGAATTCAGAGATGATTCTCAAAAATTCCCCAGAAGTATTCGTTTGGTAGCACGACTACAGCATGCAAATTGGGAAATTGGGATTGTGTGTACGTGGTACCTTTTTGTCCGTCCTCATCGATCAACCGGAATCTGCCAACTGACCTTAGATTCTTTAACTTCCACAGTCGAACTACATGCAATACGTAGGTTTAGTTTATTACCTGTATAAAATTCGACATTCTAGACATACAACCTGCGTTGGCAAATAATATATGTCATGTCTACAAAAGTTCGAGAAAATTAGCTTATTTTGCAAAGAAGTGAAATGAAAAATAACTTCTGGTGATATTTACAGTACAGCGTTCGAGTGTTTTATTGTGTCGAGTTTGGTGAGCTACTCGTCTCATGTATCATTTTGTAGCAATGCCATGAGAATGTCCTGCTGGCAACAGAAGATGCATAATACAGTCAAGTAAAGAACCGTAAAAGTTTGAAAACATGAATTTAGTCTTTCGCTTGGTAAAAGGAACGATCAAAGTCTTAAAAGACTTTCAATCTTTCCAGTGGAAGGTGTATAAATACAAGCCCACATTAAGATTTTTTGAGTTTCTCATCCTCTTCATTTGAATCACTTTTAAAAGTTTGTATTTAAGTCATTTAAGTAGTACGTAGAGTTTGTGCTGTGGTGTGATGTCTCCTCAAGAGAAATATGTCACTTGCCGAATGTCCAAATTGTTTTGGAATCTCTCCAAAATCTCGCTCACTTTGCCTTGTGTGCAATGTCTATCTATCTATCTGTACACACTCGGAAAGACCACGACCACTAAATTTTCTCGTATAACATTGTACAGTATTGTAGTCAGTGTAGTGTGAAATCTTTACTACTAGTATACAACTGCTCTCTAATACTACTCGACAATGTTTTTTCTCGGATTATTTTTACCAACTTTACTCACTTTCTTTTTTACGGTGAATCTTGAGAGATGTCACAGTCACACGTTGGCCCGTGTCATGCTGTGCTATAGATATCATGATGAGCAAATAATATAATGTTACACTTGTGAAGCCACATTGTATCGTGTTCGCTATGAGTATTCCACATTTTGAAAATAAGTAGTGTGAGCGTAAGTCAAAGAATGCATTTCGTTCTTTTGGGTTTGTTCTATGTTACAAAGTAAGTTGGGCCATCATTCAGTCGTACAGGAGTTGACTTGACTGCTTTTTCTTAAGATGTTATGTAACAAAGTGAATCGGATGAGTGACTGACTTCGCGTAGGATGGAAGGAAGTTTCATTGTAGTATGAAGAAATGCTAATATGTTTACAGTTAGGGAAGAAAGAATTCCTTCCAGATGAGTCTCATTATTTGTCCTTGTGTTAAAACGTCTTCTAAGAGGAGGAGCAGATAAGACAGCCTACGTTTGTGTGCAACTAGTATTAAAATGAAGATAATTTGATCGAGTAAAGTACAGTAGACGAGAGGGTCGGATTAAAGTTTGGAATTCTACTGAAGCAATAAGATGACATTGTCCTTGTTTCTCTTAAAGTTTATTTTACTTTATTTTCTCCCTGGGAAGTAAATTTTGAAGTACCAATGAATTCATTAGAACTAATTTAAGTCGGTGGAAACTCTGACAGTTAAGTTTTTCTGTGCAAAATAGACACAGCCTAGAAGAGAATGAAGAGATGATGTATATGTATAGTTTTTAACCTAAGCTTATTCACTGTGATGGGAAATTATTCGGGTACATAGTAAACAAAAGTGTGTAATTAAGGGATGTTTGTCTTCCAAAGTCTGTAGCTACCGGGATTCGGGATACAGAATGTTTCTTGGAAGACTGGAAAATGTTTGGACCGTTGCTTGGATCAGTCTTCACAGAATTTAGCCGACTGTCTGAGTTTATTTGAACTATGAAAAGCAAAGTAAAAGTTTCTGTCTGCCGTTGTGCGATGTAATTATTATGCACATGTATTCATGCATCTCATGTTCTCTGTGTATTATATAAAGTACATTCATCCTTCATCCTATTAGTCTCCCTTAAAGCGTATATTATATTGTGCTGTAATAGTCTTAGAAGCCTGTCCTCAAACACACATGAATACCCCGAAGCATTTTCCGCGGTAATCTCCCAAGCTGTCTTGCTCTCAGAACGGAAATTTATGCTTGTGCGATAGAATCAATGCAAAAAGTCTGTTATTGCAGTTTACTTGACACTCCCAAACCCACATTAAATGCTTTGCTAAATATAGTAGTAAGCAAGCAAATGAAAGATTACACATTTACACCATTCAATTCAAGAAAAAACTTGCCTCAAATCAGGTCAAAATTAATCTGTCATTTACTATCAGCAGCCTATAATATCATTTACTGAAGACTTGCGGAATTGCAAACAATATTAACTTTTAACCATTACTTATTTGAATTGATGTGGACAATTATAATAGTTCAATCCATCTGTCGTGGACATAAAATGTACGGCAGTAGACAAAGCCAGTAGAAACAATCAAATACATCCAGAAAAGCCAGATAGCTGCACAGCCGACAGTGCAGTGCTGAACATATTGCGAGATTTCATTAAAGAAATAAAGTCTATGATGCAGCATGTTTCAACCTCATGGGTTTGAGTGAAAGGGAAGATTGTACCAAAATAATACGATGATAACAACGCGTACAATTATTTCACCCTAATATCCAGCGTAACTAATATTTGCCCAGAGAACAATAACATGAAATAGCAGTGTGAAGTACGAAAGTTCAGCTAGAATAATCTCATTTTAACCAATAGTTTAATTAACATGCGTGAATGAGACTGACTGGCATTGACAGTGGCATTGGAGTGAGTCAGATTGAGATGGCATATCGAAACTCATTCAGTCAAAAAGGAAATTAAAACAGTCCGTTCCATCCTGACAATCATGACATAAATAACGTGGGCAGCAGCAATGATGCACTATCTTATTTTTTATCGGAGCTGCGTTACAACAGAACTAGATGCTGACTGCTTCGGACTTTACTAGAGAACTGAAACGACGTGAGTCCGTAGAACAAAATAGGTTAAGAAAACCCGGGTGACAAGCCTGGCACTGGAGGGCTCTCCCTTACGAACCCTATTTATAATGTATGTAAGTCTCTGCTTTTATCTTTGTGACACAATGTCAATGTGGGGCTGAAGTAGTAACGTGTTTGTTGTAAGTCACAGATGCGACTTAAATCAGATATACACAGGCAGTGTGTATCAAGCAGACGGTACTGCTTTCCTGGTATTAAATGGCAACTTCAAGGAATACGAGGGTCCTTCTTCTTTACCATTGAAATTAGATACGTCAGGCTTAGTATGTTGTGCGAATTATCAGTAAAACACAGCCAAAGTCAGTTTAGGTGTCTCCTTTCACTAATATTTATTGCAAAGGGAAGGCGAGACAGGAAGGAAGGAAAGCTTAGCACTCAGTCTACCATGGGATTGAAGATAGAAAGGGGGAACACATTACTCGATCTGTACGGCGGATACTGAAGTTATACACACGTAATGACTGTGCTGTGGCTTTTTCACTGTCTAGTGTCTAACCTAATACAGTACTGTTATAGGGTACATGAATCCGAACATACTGTAACCACATAAGAATTGAATCTCGTATTGCCAAGATAATCCAGAAAATATAAATAATTATCACTCTCAAAACTTCGGGTAAAAATGTAGCATACAAAAAAATCAAAAAACCTAAACTGTAGGTCGAGCATAATTAAACAAACCTTACGGATTCTTGTGAAAGATTGTCCGATCCTATCTATGTGGTTTTATAGCAATAGGGGTGAAAAGGAAGTAAAAATACAAACGCATACACAGAGGGAATCGAATCTACTCGTAAGTAGGGTACGTGTGTGAGCGATTCAAAATTCAAATTAAACCGAAGGGAATAGGATTTCATGGTTAGCAATCTGATCCTTTGATTAAAACTTTGATGAAGTAAGGGAGCAGTGTAACATCAGTGGTAGTCCATCGAAGTGGAATTCATTTCACATTGCAAGGGAACATGTAGAAATACTTCTGCTACGAGGAAGATAGATTGCATAGTGCATTTGCATTGATCCTCATCTCTGGAGACATGCAGGTGCATTTCGATTTTGAAAAAAGGAAATGGTCCGTGATTCAACATTCAGAGACATTCGCCAGCTCTGTGATTAATGCAAGTCCCTTCTATGGATCTAGTTCCGTTCTCCCGTTTGGCACTTAATGGAAGGACCTAATATTATTGTCCATAGATTTCTTGAAGATTTAAAAAGAGTTTCTCCGAAGGCAGGAGGTAATACTCTTAACAAAGAAGCTCTCAAACGAGACGGATCACTTTCTACTGTTTTTCGTGAGCTAGAATCTTCTGGTATAGAAAATCCTCGTAAGACACTTAAGGCCTTGACGTGTGAGACTGCGAGTGTCTTGGATCTCGTGTGAGAGCTTAGACAAAGATATGCAATGGCATTGTTTGCATTTCTGACATGACGTGAAGTGTGAGGCAGTGTACATATTATTTAGCTAATAATGCTTCTATACTGTCGTTTGCTACTTTGCTTTAAGGCTTGAATAACTTTTCATCTTGTTTGAACTGTCCGTTCCTGTTCTTAGCTCTGAACTTATGGATGAGTGTCTATTAGTTTGGCTCAAGAAGTGTAGGAGAAATCGGTACAGAGTCCAACCAACTCTAGTGTGTGTGTTGGTGGTTTGTTGTCCTACAGAGAAATATGAGTTATAACATGAGTTAAGCAAAGAGAGGAGATGTTTTAGTGCATTCATTCAATGTCACATCCTCTGGCTTGTGTCCATTTATCCTTCCTTTACATCATCATTTATTTTGTCAATCATTTAATTCCACGGGTGTTGATCTCTCTACAGTCTACTGACTAAAACATACCATTCCACTCGTATCCATCGGTTTGTTACTCACTGTATTTACTACATGCATACCACACATGGACTTTCTCTATATGCGTGAAAGGTTTCTACTATGTTACACACATTTGATGTTCGTTGTGGTGGTGGTGAAGAAGACACAAGAAATTGTGTCTTCACTGTCTCCTTATTTCAAATCTCCTTGATTCTTGGCACAAAGCTATCTGTATGTTCCATACGATAGTTTAAGTACTTCAACCACCATTGACGATGGCCAAAATGTACAATGTTGAAGGGAAATGTATCTTACCAGCAAACTAACTTGTGGAAGTAGTTTCTTTAGGTACGGTTTAGTTGTGTGCAGACCCCCTCGGGTGTATTAGAGGAGAGTCAAAGTTTTCTTCGTGAAGTAAAATTTATGTCTTGTGAGTTAAGAAGATAATACGGTTTTGCAGGAGGAAATGACACGACATTAAAGAGTTAGGGAAAGTGTACGCGTTGTGGTGAAAAGGTAAGCCGTGACGAACCTGTAAGTGACGCTTCCAAAGTTTAATTTTCAGCTGTAAACTACATTGTTTGCAGTGTCAACCGTGCTAATTATTTCTCATATGCATTGTTTCCGTAGTCAGTGAATGCCCTCCGTGCAGTTAGTTCATGGTTGACGGTCTAAGGGGTTATATATTACTGAAAGTAGAGAAAGTAGTAAAGGGGTAACCAGTACGGAAATAACTGAACATGTGCAGTGTATAATAACTGAATGCAATGATAACCGACCGCTCTACCATAAGTAACGGATTTATGAACTCTTTTCCCTTGTTTTTATCTCGTATAGTAGTTTCCACGCAGTGAAATCATAGCCTACTACTTCAGATTCAATAATGGTTTTACTATTTCGGAGTGAGATTGTGATTCTTGTTCGAGAGATTCATAAAGTAGTATGGATACATCACATTTATTAACCAATCGTGTTTATATAATGAACTTTCTCAGCTATTCTGCTGCCATAAAGGGGTCTGAGGTTTATACCCTAAAGTTTCGATGTGCTATAATACATAAAAGTAAGAAACTAGACCATTTATGTATCAACCATGCTAATGCACTTTTGTAGACTGCAGTAAATGTTTTAGGAGTTTCTTGTATGAGTTTAAAAATTAAATTTTGAATATGGTGGAGCGAAATGATAGTACGTCAGTTTTTGACAGAAGAGAGAGAGAATATGTAATTTTGTTACTTATCTTTAGCATGCTAAAAGGACTTAAAAAGCAAAGCAAGAGAAATTCATCATTTAAGCCTAGTCAGGAGTATTTAGTTAGCGTTTTGCTCAATAAGGGAATTATTATTCAGGCTTCTTATTATTATGTAAAAGAGGAACTAATTAGGGAGAGACTAGGGAAAGGGGGAGAGAGAGGAAGCTCAGCATCAGTAATGGTTGCGTTGTGATGGGTGATTCATTCAGATTCAGATTCTTGAAAACTGACTCTGCACAATGGATATGGAGAATAGAATACAAAACATCAAACTCTCATCGTCTCTAGTTAAACCACAATGGTTATGCCAAATCATTCTCGTTTAGATGCTGTCTACATTCTATTAAAGCAAGCGTCTGTATGGTTGTGGTAGATTCAGTAGTCAGTAGTTTCATTCATCCAAACTAAAGGATAATCTTTCACTTCTGTACTTTATTCCAATAATGAAGTGCTGCATATTCGGTTTAATTTGAATGTAAGTTTATGATTGTTCGGAATAAGATGAAGTTCCCAGAATTCATCTTGACTGACTTGTAGCGTAATTGAAAATTGTTTTACA
>JAQGAB010002768.1:0-11163 GCA_034696565.1 Isotomurus graminis
TCATTGAAAACAAGCCTGTTTATCGTACTGCTATCTTAATTTTTATTGGCCAATCTTGTACTAAATCTTGTGAAGTAATTGCCGATTTGGAGTTTTAGATGTATTGAGCTTCATTATCAGGAATTGTCAGCGGGGGTAAATTTCAAATGATGTGGGATTTGGAATTGCTCAAGTCTAGAGGCTAGTCACTACAAACTTCTTCGCTACATTAGTTTGCTAGGAAGGAAGTGCTTTACAGTCATTGGTAGACATTCTGCGCTTCGAATTCCAGTAAATATGATTTGCTGCATTTCTAAAATCCTGTTTTCACTTTGTTCAAAGGATCAAAGTAAGCTGGCGAAGAGCCTTTTGCCGGCTCAACTGCTGGAACTATAACCATAATCCAAATTTATTACAGCCATTTGGTGAGCTGAAGTTCTCGAATCCGAAATCTCTAGACTTGCTCATCCAACTTCATTCTCAAACTCACTCAAGCACACGAAAGGGGCTGGACAAAAACTTTCTCCCGAACATCTCTACTTTCAACACACCAATTCAGCTTCTAGTGAAAGATTAAGGAAAAGTACGTAGCAATTCAGAAACTTGGAGCGTAGAATCGCTGAGTCAGTATCAATACAATCAGATTTGGAGAACTGTCAAAAGTTTCCCTAGCCATTTATTTCTGCGAATCATTGGGTGATCGTACACCGTAATATCTTAGATGAATCTATATGTAGTATTGCGGGAAAGAGGAGGATCCAAGAAGTATAAGTAAGTAGGAAGAATCCTTTGAATAAAAGTGACCAGTACTACATAGAAAAACACAGCTTCATTTTGACTTCTTCTGTAAACATTTGTTTGACTTTAGGGAGTTTTTATACACCAGCTTGACACGGCTATTGTAACTTCATAGGATTTTTCACCTACGGAATAAACTGAACATGAGCCTTGACAGTTTAATGTAGAGACTTACATTAGGGGATTTTGATGTACCTCATTCATACGTTAATGCAAGATACGGCAGAAAGATTTTATACAAGTACAATTAGTGGGGTGGGAATGCCATATAAAAAAAACTCTGCTTTGTCATGTCCTCATCCGGTCAAACGGAAGGGAAGAGAAGATGTCTTTTGTCCCATCTCATGACAGGGACCGGGAAAGATGAGAAGGGTGCAGGAGAAAGTGTACCGGAGAAAGAACATGGCTGACTCGGTAACTCAGCCGAAATACTGATTGTTAGAATTTATATAATCTTCTCAAGGATGAAACAAAATTACAATGGGACTACATATTTTAGCTACTTTATTTTTAAAACTTGTACTATTTTTCAGTAAAGATGAATGTGTTTTTTTACACACAATGCCAATATATAAAATGCTGAGCTTGCGATCATGTGAGTTCATCTCCTTGTTAGGAGAGTGTGAATAAACGAATAAAAATTAAGTTTAAATTGCTTGTAATAAATTTGAGGTTGTTTTTCCTAGAATTCTCTTGAAAATATTAGAATATTAGGAGTAAGGACAGTCAAGAAGACTGCAACCCAATAGAATGACTATAGGAAACACAGAGGTTTTCTTTAGGGCTTAGAAACGATTTCATAAAGTGGATGTGGGTTTCACACTCATAACCATAATAATAATTTATGAATCGTGTGTTCCGGACTCTCGTCTCGTGGATGTTGTCCACATTCTGCAATTTAATGACTTCATCTCCCAGAACGGATACGAAGGTTGGCTTGTCATCCCTTCCGGTTTACATTAGTCCTCGTTCCGCTGAATCTCAAGTGGAAGCATAGCTGCAGTAGCGCAATGTAGTAGTGGTAACAATTTGGTCACATGAAACGACGAATTTATGATTAACTTTACTGGAACGAGAATTTCTTCATGTATAATTTAATTTATGGTTAATGGTTGCTGAATCAGCAAGTCTGACTATATTAACTCATGTGCATTAATACAGTTGGATGAAAATATAGCTGAGTAATTTATGAAATTCTGAAAAATGGGATGTCTAAAGGTTTCTCTAGAGTAGATTTAAGTGCTGTATGAATAAGAATACGAGAACAATGTGAAAAGCATTTTGATCCTTCAGAGATTCTCAATCTCAATGACTCGTAGATTTTTTTCAAATCCTGTCCCACCCTCCATTAAACCCTTATACGGTTTTGACTGGAATTCATTAAATATTTGTAACAATAAATTACAAAACTACCTGAAATTGCCCTTTCTAAGTACTAAAAATGTATTGTACCTTCAGTACTATTGTTGCCCAGTGCAATAAACACTACATAACTGTACCTCCACCTGAAATTCCATTTACCTGGCCGTTTAGCCGTTAAAACGCGATAGAAATGCTCTACATAAATCACATCCACTTTTCAACAACTCTTCTAGTATACCAAATTATTATTAAGGCAATCACGAACAAATATCATATCGCACCGCACCTGAGTAATTCCACCACAAGCCTATTCTTATACGTGTCTATTTGACTCACCTATTATATAGTAAAGCCTTGCTAGAAAGGCTACAAATAAATCCCACTGCACATAACAAACCTAATGGATACAATACAAGCCACAAGCATCATTGTTAGTCCACAAATTACAATTATCTCTAGTCTAGATCAGTATCTCTTTCGTGTGTGTGAATCTCTCTTGCCAAAACACGATAATAATATTAATCGGTAATCCCAATCGGTAAGGTAAATTCATACGAGGATGCCAGTCACCAGTCGTTCACACACAAACAACCACTAAATAAATGTAACATCACCACTCAATGAATCCCCATTAGTATCGCAACTACCCCCAGCTTTTTTCACTATTGTACTCAATACAATACACACTCTTTCATTTCGCGATTATCATAATAAGCCACACATTTTATTCATGAAACTCAGCATCATCGTCATCATCCAAGTTTGAGAACATTTAGATGTGCAGTGTACCTGATAGTGTCAACGTGGAATCTTCACCACCACCAACGCTAAACCATCAGATCCATCAGGTAAAGTTTAAAACAGGTGAGAGAGTACGACAAGTGAGAGCCACTCATGCATCCCTTAAGTATGATATGACTCCTTAACACAAACTATCATATCCCCATGCATCTCATTTCGTATAATGCATTAAGTATTTTTACTTTTTGTGTTTTGTGACTTTGTTCAAGCATTCTTCTTCTTAGAAGTCACACTTAAACTTATCTCAATTCACACATAGTAATCAGAAGTATAAGTTCCCATAATCGTTGGGTGCAGTCATCCTCTCTTCCATTGAAAGCAGTGCAAGTGAGTGCACAGGATAAGATGATATAAAAGTATATGAATAAGTACCGTTCCCGTCATCTTCTCCCAGGTTTATCGTCAAAGTAGCGTGTGTATTAAGCTAAGGTTTTTAGTAAACTAAAAGTTACTTCATCACACAATAATACATTCTCTTTTAATGATGAATACGCCTTTCTTAAGTAGTGTGTGCATCCACCCTGCCTTAAGAAGAAGAAGAAGAGATTGGTGAAAGAGTTGAAGTCTCAGGTGTGTGTGTATATGTGTGTACACCAAGTTCCGTCCGATTGTGCCAGCGTAGCAGAGCCGAGTAGTACAAGTCTGGTCCAGGGTCGGCAGTACTTAGTAAAAGCATTATGTAGATTAACTTAATCAGGATATTTACCAAGATAACCTTCATTTAAGGTCACAGGAGAAAGATAAGATACCCTTAATTAAAAGTGAAGGGACCAAGTTATTTCTCACTCCGCCCCTGGACTTCTGTCAAATCTCTACGTGTGTGTGTATATGTACAATAGTAATAGTGAGGTTCTCGTTCCTCTAGAGCCTCACCTGTTAAATTCAGGTAGGGTCAATTGTTCTGGTGGTGGTGCATTTTTTCGGATAGTTTCATTCAATAACCTCTCTACTGCTGATTTGTGTACAACGGTGTAAAAGATAGTACGAAGAGACGGGCAGATGGACGGTGGACGGTGACCACCACCACCACACTCTACCATCAAGAAGTCAGCAGTATAGAGTAGAAGTAGAGAGGACATTATTATAAGAAGTTTAAACGCTTATTGATACAGATAACAAGTGGCGAGAGTGTTTTTTTAGTTTTGGTGCCTACTAATGTACAAGACTAGTAATTAATAAAATTGTGCAGATAATTAGGCGGGGGTGAAGTAATTCGCCCTAGAAGTCGATTAGACGATTGTAGACGAGGACAGAGGAGGACGAGCCAATTCCCATGGCCATGTGAATGGATTGCCACACATTCCTTGTGTCACCTGAGGGTCGCACACACCGCCAGTGTCAAGTGTACTCTTCACATATCAACAACAACAACACCATCAGACATATCTCACACAAATGCTTCTTTTTTGTGACCGTTAAAACTTCTTAAATTAGCTTCTAAAAGCTATTGATTTTAATACATATCCTCGTTGTCAGTTGTCGTGTCGTCGTCTGCGGTGGTGGCTGTTGTCTGATAACAAAGAGGTACGTGGAGGTTTTGATTTTAATGAAAGGGAATTAATAATTGAAGTATTTCAGGTTTTCTTGATTTTGTAACATCTTCTTGATGCGTGTGACGGTGTGTTGAGTGTGTAGACCAGTTAGGCTAGTCGATTGGGGATGCATTGTTTTGAAATTTAAGAATTTGACGTGCGAGAAGAAGAATTGTTGCAGGAGAGAAATAAGTAGACCGAAAATTTTATAGATTCATTCAGGAACTGCAGTTAATTCGGGTGGTGCATATAAAATTGACATAATTTGGGATTAGGTATGAAAATGAAAGTAGTTTGGTAATATATACTCCGCCCAAGTGTACACGTAGGTTTTTTTCTTGTAGTTTAACTTGGGGAAGATTGAGGTAAAGATTTATTCAAGTCAATAGGATGGTGGTGCGTGTGTCTTAAGTGCATTAAAGCATCAAGAGATTTGTAGAGTTTCCTTGAGATAATCTTGAGGAAATTAATGGTACATGAGAAGATGATTGATAGTGGTGGATCATATAAAAGATTAGTTCCTTAGTTGGAGGACGTGGAAATGGTGCTGTGATTTGTGTGTAAGGTTTTTGGATTTTTATTAATTTTGGGTCATTTGGGTTGTCTTTCAGGGAAGGAGATGAGCTGAAAGTGAAAGGGGTCGATGGGGACGATGTGAATAATAATACGGATGGCGAAGGGATTTTAAAAAAATATGATGTTGCTGTGAATGAAATTAATTTCAGTTTACAAAGTGTAGTTAAAGTGTAGGTGGTAGTGGTGTGATAGTTTAAAGATAGTTTAAGGTGGACGTAAATGCAAATAAGAACATGATGAGGTTCCGAATGCAAACGTGTAAAATTATCCTGGCCACATCGTTAATATGGTTCCTAATCGATGTGGTAGTGTTAATATATTATACCGATTGTGGAGTGAATGGGTGTGGAGGTGCTGGGGACTCTAAAGGACCTTCTGCAGATCCACTGGTGCATAATAATGATTATAGTGGCGGAGCGCAAAATCAAATTGATGATGCGGATGAAGTATTCGAAGGCTCGGTAAGAATTACTTTAAATCTTATCTTTAAATGTTTTAGAGTATAATGGAGAACCGAGATACTTATTTTGGTTTTGTTTTAGGATAAGCTGCAGTATCCTAAAAGTCGATTACATGTGTGGGATAAAGCACCGACGGTGAAGGAGCACTCAGGGTCTCCAGGTGAAATGGGAAAAGCTGTGAAATTAGCGCCTGCAGTGGAGCGACTTGTCGCTGACAAATTTAAACTGAATCAATTCAACGTGCTTGCCTCCGATGCAATATCATTAAATCGTTCTCTTCCAGACGTCAGATTGACAGGGTATGCAGTAAATCCCTCTTTATCCAGCAATTTAAGTGGATGAAGGATAAAGTAGATTTAAAGGACTCATGGAGTGTGTATTAATATATTTTGTAGATGCCGGTCGAAAGAATATTCCAAATATCTTCCAGATACCTCAGTAATTATAGTTTTTCACAACGAAGCGTGGTCAACTTTGCTGCGAACCGTGCACTCAGTTATCAATAGGTCGCCCAAAAATCTAATCAAGGAGATTATTTTAGTAGACGATGCTTCCGAGAGGGATTTTTTGGGGCAGAAGTTAGAAGAATACGTCGCTCGTCTTCCAACAAGTGTGAGAGTTTTTAGAACGGGAAAACGATCTGGTCTCATTCGTGCTCGACTTCTTGGTGCCAAAAATGCAAAGGTAGTATTGATGTCTGACATTTATTTCAAATACCGGTGCACGGTTTTTGACGCTTAATCGACTGATTTCTAACTGACCTTACTGGATCCTTCTAGGGGACGGTTTTAACGTTTTTGGATGCTCACTGCGAGTGTACCGAAGGCTGGTTGGAACCTTTGTTGCACGAAATAGCCATAAACAAAAAGTCAGTAGTATGCCCAATCATTGACGTTATTTCCGACAACAACTTTGAATACGTTACGGCCTCTGACATGACTTGGGGTGGGTTTAACTGGAAACTGAACTTCAGATGGTAATCAATTGTGTACTATAACTTTTTTATTGAGCTGTTCAAGGAACACAAGTAATTTTAATGTGTTCTAGGTACCGAGTCCCACAAAGGGAGATGGAAAGAAGAAATGGAGATCGGACTCTACCTTTGCTCACACCAACGATGGCTGGAGGATTATTTTCGATTGACAAAGATTACTTTTATCAAATAGGATCATACGACGAAGGAATGGATGTTTGGGGAGGAGAAAACTTAGAGATGTCATTCCGGGTCAGTTTTAAATATTTTTGTTTCTATAATATTATACACAAGTATTTACTTGTGTTCTTAAAAGATCCCAAACGTATCATTTGATAATGTATGCTTCTGGCATGATATTATGTAATTTTTAAGTTGTTATTTTTTGAGAAAAATGAGTTGACTTTTTTGCAAGTATAGGTTTGGCAATGTGGCGGATCGTTGAAAATTGCAACATGTTCTCATGTCGGGTTAGTAAACTTGATATTTTATGGCAGGATTAACCTCAGTAGAGTTTTTATTGACGTTTGACGGTCGATGTATTGTTCTCAGTTTAAGTTTTTAAAATCTAGGCATGTTTTCCGCGATAAGTCTCCATACTCGTTCCCCGGTGGTGTTTCTAAAATCATCCTTCACAATACGGCGCGGGTCGCCTCAGTGTGGTTGGACGATTGGAAACAGTTTTATTTTGAAATGAGCCCAGGTTATTAGAAAATATTTTGTTCTTTAACTTGCAGATTGAAATTAACACTTTAACTAACTAAAAAAATAATCATTTGGCCTTGACTGTGTTGTTTTTAATGCTGCAGTAGCTCGCAAACGCTGTGTTGCTTAATGTGTATGCGTAGACTAAAACGTAATTGTGTTGTCTGATAAAGGCTTGAAGTCGGTGTGTATCGATTAGTAATGGGTATATGAGTGGTATGGTTGTATGTGAAATTCAACGTTATTTTGTGTACTCTGTAATTGGGATCATAGCATAGGAGAGTTTCATCGAATATAATAACTATGTTTTATTGAAAATGTTATTGTCAAATCAAACTGAATAGGTATGGATGTGTGGTGGAAGATTGGTAATCACTCCTTGCTCAAGAGTGGGACATGTTTTTCGTAAAACGACCCCCTACTCATTTCCTGGAGGAACTTCTCACATTGTCGACAAAAATAATGGACGGCTGGCAGCCGTTTGGTTAGATGAGTGGCGCTCATTCTACTTTGCGATGTTTCCAGGTCCGATTGTGGGAAATTTTTTCCCCGTAAATGTGCAATTATTTTCAGTTCCACGCAATTTCTTTTGCACAATGTTATTTTACATTTACCAACATTCCCTGTGCAACATTAATTTCACAAGCCTTAAAAATGATAATTATTTATTGTTTCCACTTAATAGTCTACGACACCGATTCACGTCACCTACACGTCCGCACCAAATTCTACGCTAAAACTACACGGTTTAATTGTCAGAGTCTACTGCTTCCTAATTAACTGAATTCGAATCAATGATGGTGTGGGTCATAGCTATAATTCGTTTGTTTGCATGCTTCACCTGCTTTTCGCTTCTCACTCACATAACTAATATTTTCACTAGCACTTGATTTTTGTCGAGAAATGGATGTTAATATAACTTTACAACTGTTACAGGGGCTAGAACTGTTGACATAGGTGATGTATCAGACAGAACGAAACTACGGAAAGACCTGAAATGCAAAAGTTTCAGGTGGTACTTGGAACATATTTATCCGGAGTCCCCAATGCCTCTAGATTATTACTACCTGGGCGAAATTCGCAACGAAGATACGCAATACTGCCTTGATACTATGGGTAGAAAGAGCGGTGAAGCCGTCGGAATGGGTTATTGTCACGGTCTAGGAGGAAACCAGGTAATTATTGGCGAAATAAACATTACTAGCGAAGGTTTGAAGAAACTGATAGTGTTGATTCAGTGTACATTGATTTTTTAATTATTACCAGGTCTTCGCCTATACTAAGAGGCAGCAAGTTATGTCTGATGACAACTGCCTGGACGCAACAGCTTCTAACGGAGCCAACGTCAAGCTAGTGAGATGTCATGGACTAGGTGGAAATCAAGCTTGGCACTACAGTAGAAGTGACCAAAGCATAAAACACGTGGCAAGTGGAAAGTGCCTAAGCAGACCGTCAGAAAACGATGTAACTACTCCTATGCTTACCCGCTGCGACGGATCTGACGGTCAAAAGTGGATAATGGCAACGAAATTCAAGTGGCAAGCTGCGAAAGATGATGAAGAAAAATGAAACTATTGATTCTTTCGTAATGTGAATGCCCCTTATCTTCAGAAATTCTTTTAAAATTCTTTTTCAAACAAAATTCACCAACGATAATCGATTGCAATGAATCAAAATATAAAAACTAGCAAGACTGGTAGAATAATTAGATAAGTAAATTTAGTTGGTGCGAAACATGAAATTCAGTCACATACATATGAATTCAGCATATCTTGTTATCATTTTATTATGACTAGATGACTCAAAGCTCTAAGTAACTTTGAGACGTTAACTAACATTCCGAAATCTGTGTTTCAATGATTCACCCAAGACAGTCTGAGGTAAAAGTTCTTACTTAGTTAACTACTGTTAGGATAACTACTTTGTTTCGCTCGCAAAGTTGCTGATGCTGCTATGTACTAGTAAGAGATGTATTGTAACTGTACTCGCTGGTAAATTCTAATTGAGATTCATAGTAGTTGTGCAAAGCTGCTTATCTTTTGTGAGTATGAAACGAACCTGTTACATTCCATTTCGTGATACGACATATCCATAACACATTCATGCTTATTTTTCAGACTTAACATTACAATTAAAAATTATCAATTTTTACGCGGTTAAAAATTTGTATCATCCGTTGTAAGACAAAGCAGAGACTCATGTGTACAATCGTTAAAATGCAGTACTTAAAGGTTTGGTTCTGTGAATATTAAGTAAGTAGGCTCGACAGAGTTCAGTCAGTCATTTTTCTAATAAGAGATTTTGTATGCATGAAGAACTGGTTGGGTTGTTTTAATTTTAGTTGTAAAAAGCCTGTCAAAATCAATTTGGCGCAAGAAACCAAGTCATATTATCAATTAATAATCATCAAAGTACAGAAACATAATCAAGGTAAACAATCATCAATCAATGACATCTTGTAATAACGTTGAAGGGTAAGGAGTAACTACTCCACGCGTCGTATTGAGAGCGAGATTGAATAATAGGAAGTTAGCGAATGAATAGATCATTAGTGATTCGTGCTTCAGTAGCTCTAGCAAGTGAAAAGTTCCGTATGAGTTTGTAAGTTATGAATGTAGACGTAGTATGGGTATAAGTGCATTAGAACAGTTGAAACTGAAGAGAAGTATGTTTGATACATTGAATTCAAGAGATAATGAATGAATAAATGAAACGATTAACAAGAAACAATACTTTTATTATTTGTCTATTACCCTGTGGAATTTTGTAATTATCAACTTAACTTACAAGTTAAACATAACACCGGCTGAGCTAGTTGACATTGGCAGTAAATATGTAAAAATGACCCTGTTAAAATATGCAGCAAAATTCATTCCTGTACATGATAGTCCTGACTATGTTGCTTTCCCCTTTCATCATGGCTTATTAGAGTTGTGTATTTATCCCGATTTTTTGTTCATAAGTGAAGTGCTTTCAACCAAAAAGTGATTATTGGGTCCACTGGAACTTCCCCAGTTGAAGATCTTGGGCAAATTCTTCTCCTGGTGAGGTGATTCCATAGAACTCTCGTCGATTACAGAATGGTCAAGCTGCTGACTCTTGATCTCAGCCTTAGTCAGTATAAATCCTTGATGCACAATGTAAATAGCCCATACAAATATTGACGGGATGAAGTAGAGTGTAAGAGCTCCTTGAAGAAAGTAATTCTGTTGAGATGAGAAAAGGAGGAAGCCAACGCAACGAATCAGTTCAAAATAAGACCCCCAAGGGTTTCCCTCTGAAAGAAGACCGATGGATGTCAACGTGATGAGAAGGTAGGCTACAGTCATCGCCACAGTAGCTTCATCCAAGTTCTGTGGAACAAGAAAGCGTGTCGAATTAGTGTCACTCTGAATCAAAACTAACTTTAAGGGTCCTTCTATTCCAATAAAAGTAATATAGAACTGGTTAGGATAGTTCGTATAGTAAGTGGCAGGGGAGACAGAAACTTTCGACTTTCATGCTTAAAGCTTTTGACACCCTATACACTCTTCAGAGTAAGTAAGACTTTCTACACCGCCCACGCATTTTCCCTACACAGTACTGCACACTTGAAGTCTAAGGTTGTATGAATTCAGCTTTAGCCGTTGTCACTTGAACTCGAACCTAATCCTGCATAATTTATTCTCACAGTTTTCTGGGATACATGATAAGAAAGTAGACAGATGTAATATCGTCATCCATCCTGGAATATTACATTCACAGGCTCTCATCGTAAGATTGTACGATACGAAATCCCATTCGAGACTATCTACTTCGGAAGACAAGGATATCTACAAAGCTGCACTCCTACTCTAGCAGTGATGGCAATCATTTCGTATTCAAATCTCTTTCACACCTACTTGCAATCATGATCTGTATGCATCATTCATGCATTTTTGATGTAACGTGTAACGGGAGCTAATTTAAGAAATTCATTTTTCCAGACTTTCACAAT
>JAQGAB010002769.1:0-11161 GCA_034696565.1 Isotomurus graminis
TGATTCCTGTTGACCAAGTCTCTAGTTTCAAATAAAGTAGAAGCAGGGAGCCTGACAGGTGATTTCACTGTAAAACAAAGGTGTATGGACGGAACTCCGAAGGAAATGTTAAATTATGCGTTTCCTACTTTGTCCTACAGCCTAATTAGCTCTGAGTGACGAGATACTAGTTGGAGGAATTTGTAAACTTTTGTTCTATCTTGTGAGGTGCTTTGTGGTGGTGAAAGCACCAGAAGTGTGGGTGGTCTTTGACAACCTCGTCAAGCAAGACAGGGAGAGAGGAGGCGAGATACTAACTTTTACAAATTAGATAATAGATTGTGTGGAAGTAGGTTGGAATTGGAAGTGCTGTAGTTAATAGTTGGTGAGTGGACTGAGGAATACTTGTATTTGATGACCTATACACCCAAAAATAAACATCACATTCCTATCCACCACAGACATAAGCAAGTTGAACAACAACTTTGATCAGTTCAATTACAAAACTTTGATGAATGAGACAGACAACGCAGTTGACGTAAAATGTTGATACAAGTGGAGAGGAAATATGGGCGAATAAAAATAACCTTTTGCAAGCAATTACTTATTTGTCGGACAAAACCACTTTGAGACAGTGATTGAAGCTTAAAGGGTTGTTGGTGGCTCGAGAGTCTCTTTCTAAAGTATCGTTTTTATGAGTTTTCCCCGGCATTTCCCGGGGCCATCATGGGAAATGTTTTGGTCATTTTTGTTCTGGAAATTGGTTGTGTAATCTTTTTTTGTTCCATATTTCCACCTTGAAGTAACAACTTGGTTGATGGATGAATGGATACGTGTCATTCATTGTGTGTTCACCCTGAAGGTATATAGTGGATAAGGCAGTTTTGCTTGTGTGTGCTTTTGACATCACAACTTGTTATGTACAAACTTTGTATGAAATTGGTGAGGATATGTCAGTTGACTTTATAGAGTTGTTTCGAGTCTGTACCAATGTATGTATAATAAGTTACGTTCTCAAAGGGTTCTGTCTTTGTTGGTAGTTTTGGTAGCGAAGGTTGCATATGAGAGTTTAATGCCCCATGCCAATTCAAATGTAATCACACTATTGCAAATAAAAAGAAACAATCGTAATATAATAATAGTAACGTGGGAATTGGGGTGTGTAGTCTATCGGTGATTCAAGTTGCGAGTCCACTATTTATTTTGCGAGCTCAGCATTTTTTTTATTAGATTATGGACACACTTCCCCACGGTCAGTATCAATCATAACCATCAGCTCAGTGGGTGGTGGTGGTGATTGTGGTTGTGGTGAAAGCAAATAACGACTTTCTCTCCTTGACAAATAAATTATGCTGTTCGTGAGCATCAATTCTTTCATTGAACACGCTTATGTTGAGTGTAGTATTATGTTCATCAACAGTAAATTACCGTGTTACAGTGTCACTCAATCAAAAATGAGCATAATTGAATGAGGAGGTTTGTTAGAAACGCTGGAAGTACTCAATTCGACGCAGGATGATTACGAGAAACATTGTAAAGGTTGTTGGGCAAGGAAGGTTAAGTTATTCATATTAGGTTAGATTTCATACATATGAATTTGTGAGTTTTCTGACTTTGTTTGAGTAGGAATCAAGTGTACAGTGAATAATATTGAAAGTTAATACGCTCCGGGGAGCTGATGAAAGTTGTATGTGTTTGCACTGTAATTCTGTACATGGTTATGCACACTCAAAAGAACCGAAGGGTTATTATATTAGACAAAGTAATAAGCAGACCTAGCATAGGTATATTAAGAATTCCTGTATATTTCCCCGGCGATCGTGCGATGGTTGCCTTGCAGTGTTATTGCGTCCTTGAAAAGCTTGGTTTTGATTTAAGAGAAAGTGAGTGTGAGAATCAAAGTTTATACTGCGGAAAGGACTATCGATGAAGACAAAGTTTATCTCTCATAATTCCTCAAAGGTAATCCAATATAGGGAAAGAGATACTACGGAGGGGTGTGGTGTGGTTGTTGGTGGAGCTTTGGAGACTCCCGACTGTCCGATCGAGTCATGTCATCCTTTTCATCTTTGGAAACTCACGACCATCCTTCGAAAACCACAGGGCTTTGGTATCGCGAAGTGAGTCTCTGCTGTAGTCTCTGCAGTTTGGATGAAGAGGATTGTGGGATTACGACTAAGGAAAACAAATGATATGCTGTGTGCAATGCCACTTCAAAATGGTTAGTGCTTTCCTTGGCTGGTGGACTGAAACTCTTTACTCCAGTTATCTCTGTCAGTTCGTATAAAAGTCGTTTAGATTATCCCAGTGGTCCCCTTACGGGCATTGGAACTTGAGACACAAATAGCTTCAGATATTTACAGCTCTATTGGATTATGGGAAGCTCCGAGTGCCTTAAGCAATGTGGGGAGAGGGAGAGATGTGTATTTAGTTTGTACATTCATAAGCAATAAACCAGGGAATTGAGAGCCATTTCTGATGGACATTTAAAGCTTTAATGCTTGAGGAAAGTTGAAAAGTCACGTTTGGGTTGGGCATTTAGAAGAAATGTTTCCAGAGGTTTCTTCAGAGCTGAGAGTAATAATTACACGATGAAGAAGAAGGAGGAAAGAGTTCGGGATTTTTGTATAAAAAACCAGTGGATTTTACTTTTTCATAAATACACAAACACGACTTGAACAACCAAATAGAAACTCTTGTACGAGTTTCGTAGGAATTTAAAAATGATTTAAAGGATTTGGCGAGTAGATGAATAGATTGGAAAGGTACTAGAATATTTAGTATCCGTAGTGGATTCCAAGTCCGGAGAAGGTGTGGGAGGCAACAGCGGTGGCTGGAGAGTAAGCAACTCCCAATCCGGAGGCGACGGCAGTCTTGGCGATGGCTTGTCCAGCATATCCGTGGGCAAGAGCTGGGGCAGCGTATCCGTGAGCATAAGCTGGGGCGGCGTATCCGTGAGCATAAGCTGGGGCAGCGGCGGCGTATCCGTGAGCGAGGGCTGGGGCAGCATATCCGTGAGCATAAGCTGGGGCAGCGGCGTATCCGTGGTGGGCATAAGCTGGGGCAGCGTATCCGTGAGCAAGAGCTGGGGCAGCGGCGTATCCGTGATGGGCATAAGCTGGGGCGGCGTATCCGTGAGCAAGAGCTGGGGCAGCGGCGTATCCGTGTCCGTAAGCGACTGGGTGAGCAGCATAAGCTCCATCGTTGGTCACTCGGATGTCAGTCTTTCGGACGCTGGAGTATGGTCCATCGACAGCCTGATTGGGGCAACCGGAGATTTAAAGTTAAAGATTTGGGAATATCTTAGAGATGCGTGGGGTTTATTGAGACTCCGGATGCATAAGGTCAGTATGGGTAGTTCGTACCTTCTGCTGCTTAGAGACAGAGCTGAGTCCAGCGTATCCTCGAACAGTGTGCTCAGATTGAGCTCCGAGGGCATAAGCTCCATCCAAATATCCTGGAGTGATGGCAGCGGCAGCAGCGACGACGGAGCAGATGATGAGAGCCTTGGCGAACATGTTGAATGCTTTAGGATTTCTCCGAATTGGATAGGAAACTGGGTAATTATTTGTTGGAGTGAAGTAGATGAACTGATGAAGTTTACTGAGCTGCAAGAACTTTATATAGGTAAGAGTAAACCTTAGGATCACTGGTGATCAGGTCAGTAAGGGCGTTTCAGGAGTGTCTTAAGGGTTTAGAACTACCTTCATACTCTCAGCATCACTCTACAATCCCAGATAACATTGTACTTCACTCTTGGTAGCAATTTAGGCAATTAAGCAATCTCCAAAAACCTTCCTGTGAACAAAAGCTCCTAAGCTTGGCGTAGAGACCAATCCTCCTACTCTCTGTGTTCTCTGCGAATTCATAAAAGATCACAGTTCCTTCCATAACATGGGAGTTTTACGTATGTAAGTTATACAATACTAATAAAGCGGAGTGTTATGGTCCCTTCACTTTTGGTACGAAATGAAAAGTCAATTGGAGATCTGTCTGTGTGACGCTGTGAAACAAAAGGTCATCGGATGAATGAGTCAGTGTCTTTTATCGAAGGTGTTGGTCTCTCTGTTGTTGGAAAGAGAAGTGTCAGGAGAGTTGTATCGATTGATTGGTTGATTTCTTAGTCTTTCCCATGCCTTCTTACTGTAGTAGAAACTATAATTCTGTAGGATGAGGCCGACTCCCTATATGCAAAAGTCAGCATGATTCTAAACTGATTTGATCTGAGTTGTGCTTAAGTATTGCACTCAGTTTTGATTAGTTCATTGTTGGTCGCAGAGGAGTGGATGTCACTTTCTGGTGAAGGTGGTTTCGTTCGTTATAAAAAGCCCTTTAAACTTCAATGATAGGTTAGTGTGTTTAGTGCCCATACATTTTAGTTGCGTGGACATTCTCAAAATCGATTCCGTGATTGTGTGGCAATAAACACTGAGAGACTTTTTGATTTGGATCGTTGATTAAGTCCCTTAATTGACCATTAGAGTTGAGTTTCAATAAAGTACCGATGCTTAATGTTGCTCAATGGTCTTGTAAATTCCAACGGGTTATTATTTTTATCACTGCATTTTAACTTGTCTGTCTTTCGTGAGTATTGAGTATCCATTACCTATTAAGAGTAATGCTGTATATAAAGTGTATTGTAGCATTCTAAATCCCAAGAAATTGAAAGGATTCATTTGTATATCTGAAATTGATCTTTTAAAATAATGGATTGACTTCACTCGCTTTGACATTTAGATTGGCATGAGAGTAACAAGCCGGCCGGTGAACAAACTAATAATTTTAAGCTTGTATGTTTGTTCGTTCTGTATATTTCTATTGAACTAATGATAACGTGATTGTAGTGATGAGCTTTGTGGGATTTTATTTATGAATGGAGGAAACGATTAATGTTATGCGGGGTATTAGACTCTTAGGAATGCTCTTGGCTAGAAGCTATCTTGGTTCATACTTCAGTTGCTTCAGTTTGTTAAATCATATACACCTTACAGCATTACAACAAGGCATCTGCATGCAGAACGTATCGATATCACTGTCACGTAGTATTATTGTAAGTCTCAGGTTCAATAGAAGAAGTGTACAAATGTGAATATGATCTACCACGCCTTCCCCTAGGGTACAAATGTATGCAAGTGTATCAGACAGTATTATTCATCCGGAGGTAATAATATTGCTGCACATGTGTGCACGAATTCATCAGAACTATTGATTGATGCTATTGATTCTTTTGCAATCTTATGTGAGTTCATTTGCAATATCAATTTGTGAAGATTAGGGCGAACTTCATAATCCCTTGCAGTCAAAGTTTCCTCGAATTCTGCACAGAATATTTAGACATGTGACACGGTGCTCTAATTTTATAAAATTGAACTTGTGGGCAGCACTCAATATAATTGCAAGAGTGTTTGTTTGCCGATGCAATTTCATGAGCGTGATTGTCTAAAGCTAAAGATGTTTTGTGTTTTGGAATATTGCAATATCTAAACGAGAGATTAAGCTTAATATGGAATTAGAATGGGAAGTTCCACACCTGCAGATCATGAAGCTTTTGTCTACATTAAAATTATGTTTCATTAGGGTTATGTATCATTGTTCTCGGATGAAGGATGAATGACAAGTATAATGTATCAAATGTGTTGCTTAATACCTATTTAATCAACACTCCTTCCCAGATTTAATTCCATGTATGAATGACAGGGCAGGGAATAAGTCGTGTTCAATCTTTCACGAAGGTGTTCTTTATTGTGTGTTTATCGATTGGTAGGATGTGAACAAATGGGATCAGAAATGCAAAGTCATTTATTGTATATTTTGTGACATTTGATTCGTACAGTTATCTTGTTTTGCGTAGAACAAAATCAAATCCCGTAGATTCTAATGTTGATTAACGAAAGGATTTATTATTGCAGGAGAAGTGGAATGGGGGTTACCGTACAAAGAGCTGATAACTAAGAACTGAACGTTTTATTATTTAAAATACCTTTAAACTTCTAAAGATCCAGGAACCTGGTTGGTATGTAAGGCACAAAAGGTACATTTCCGAGTGACACTGGAAACTGGAGGACATGAATAAGTGAGGACTACCTAAGGAGACAGTGAGGGAAAGAGTAATGAGGTGAATGGAATAGGGCAAACGCTTTTGTCGCCTTAATAATAGACGCAATCTTTTATTCTTTAGAGAGAAAAAGTCATCTCATGATGAAGGCAACCTTTTTGTTCTTGGAGCTCATTATTCATAAAAGTACAAGTCTCCTTGGACAGAGAGACATAATTTTGAGGAACAAAGAAGACTCATGCTGCAAAAATTATCTTATTATGCACAACGAACAGTTTGATTACATTCTACTTGACTACCGAGCAACTCCGGATTTTAATTGCAATCTAGCCAAGTCAAAATCCCACACGTAATGAACTGTAATAAGGAACCCTCAGTGGGGGATTGTGTATACGTGTGCTCAATCGTTCAATGAATAATATTCTTGAACTGCAATAAGTCAATGGAACAAAAAGGAGCAATTCTGAATGGTCATTGACAATACACTTACAATTACAGTTATTGAAACATACGCATTTTTACAAGGTTAAATCGCATAGCTATGCACAAAGGTGAATGTATTGGAACATTAGAAGACATCTGTTCACCTGTGATTAGCTCTTGAAAGTACACGCCTTAAAAATGACATTTACTTGTGTTTATCCTTCTCGCAAACAATTGAGCAATAAGCAATTTCATCTAAGTTTGAATGACTTATTACCTGAAGGTTAAAAACTGTTTTTATGAGTTCGTTCAAACTGCTTAAGCAGCGATTTGAAATGTTGGAAACCGGATGTCTAAGTTTGTATTAAGCCAGAGGGGATTGAATCTTCCTCCATCGTTTCCTCTAAACTGATGACTTAACATTCTATAAACAATCCCTTTTGCATAAAGTTTTCTGAGAGATAAAAATCCGTTAGTTGAAAATTGTAGGAGCATTATACATGTCGGTGATAGTCTTAGGAAGAATTGCTTCCTGTCAATTGATCTTTATATTGATTCGTCCGTGAATACTGATAGACTGTGGATTCTTCTTCACGAAATAATATAATCCTTCCCTTGAGCGTTGTGTTCAGACTGCGTTTTGCTTACTACCGACTACCTCCAGAGTATTCTATATGCACAACATATTTATAGGAACACTTCACAGAATAGCTTAAAGAGAGGATCTTAAATCAGGCTGAAAACGCTGATTTTATTCACTTTTTAAGGGAAAGTAGTAGAGAAGGGTACCTATCAAGTCTTTCTTTCGAGGATTGGTAAGTATTCACTATTCGTGCAAGTAAATCTCAAGTTCCATCTTGGAAAAGAAGTCATCCTTATCTAAGAAAGTTTTAAGTACTCTTCCGGACACAAAAACTTTCTGCAGAGAAACTCTTGGTAAGACAACTACCAAGTTGGATTATGGATAGCCTGCAATGAGCATTTTTACATGCTGGGTGCTTCAGAAGGACTGAGTGTTTTTATATATCTGCTTCCTCCTAGAATCTTCCTTCTTGGTGGTTTAGAATCACTTGGTATTCCTTCTGGAATAGGAGATTCAAATATATATTAGCCATTAGAAATAAGAAACTCTGGTTCTTTCCCAGGAATTTCTTCCTCATAATTGTGTGATATATGTGAGCTCTGCATGATCAGATTTATTCTGAACCAGAAATGCCTCTACGTCTGTTCTTTGTGGAAATGTGTTCTCGTGAAGTCGTAAATTGCTTGTCTGATTTAATATTCCGCATGAAGGACACAATCATTTAGAGGATTCTTTAGAGTTTTGAAACTTGAGAAGAGGCATGTATATGAGACAAGTTCAAAAGTAGGTTGACTAAGGGGTGCTGTTATGCTTGTACTTTGCGAAAGGTGTGCGAATATGTAGAAGGAGATTCAGGTGTAGTCTTCAACTTGTTCAACATGCATGATTTCTTAACACGGGTGAATTGAAATCATATGAGAATCTGTTTACAAGTTGGAAGTGAGGTGATTTAATTGTGGATGTTTTTTACTTGTTATTGTGAGTAGTTTGTCTATTTCTGGAGATACGGGGCAAGAATGACTTAAAAGTTGAATCATTATAGAATAAGTTAAACACTCTTAACGTTTTGTAATTGGAATGAACTCGGCTTACACGTGTATGCCATATTTCAGTTATAACAGGAAGTAATCTCTCTCATAAAAACTTTGTTGTATTTGTATCGGTGAGATGAGGATCCCATCTATTTAACAGGCACACGATGATAGCGTTACGAAACGAAATCTCCGTACCCGTGGGTGTAGACTCATTTTGTCCCGAATGGAAGTCAAGGACCACTGAAAGTTTATTTTGGAAATGAAGAGGATTATGAAAATAGTGGTTTGTACACAAAAGAATCATTTAAAAGAGGAACTCTCTTTACACAGTTGATTTTAGAGACAAGAGAGTCTTTCTCTGAGGGAGAAAGAATACAAGAATGGTAGAAAAAACATGTTTATTGGAGCGTAAATAATGGAGATTAAAATCTATAGGGGCTCCCTAGAGGACTAAAAACTTCTTTTCTCTTTTGATCCTCACGACTCCTTCTTTTAATATTGCCCAAAGTCTGACACACATCTTTGTCTAGAGGAGAAAGTATTTGGGGACCTAGTATTCATCTCCCTAGTTGTTTGAGATGCTGTGAGTAGTGTGAGATTGTCTAGTTGTAAAAACAAGTATGCTTAGCGGAGAATAAGTAAAAGTCTTTGTGCTTTGTGTATCACTGTAACTACTGCGTTGTCTCGTTTGTAGAATTGTTTGACATCAGTTAACATTTTAACATTCGGTTGTGTCGGAGATCAAGCTGAGTTCGTTTATTGGACTACATTGCTGGCTCTCTCATATGGTTTGAATTTCTTCCAGAGAATTTATGTTAAGTAAATTGTGTTTTAGATTTGTTATCTGAGGAGAAAAAGAACGAGTATATATTACTTTTACTTATTGTTAGACCTTGGGAAAGGAAGAGAATAAAAATAGTTGTGTTTTAATGCTGAGACAGTTGTTATTACAATGTGGAAAGCAGTCCTTTCGAGTTGGGCCAAAGAACGTGACTAAATTTAATTTAGAAGTGAGTTACAATAGTTCCAGGAAATGAAAGGATTCGAAGTATTCTGAAGGAGAAATATGTTTTCCAGAAACGGAAGAATTAATGTGTTTTATGAAAACAAGGTGCAAGGATTAACAGTAGGAAATTTAATAGGATTAATTTATCCAATTTATGTTGCAATTTTGGATAGATTGATTTTGGTAAGAATGTTACGGCATCCACATTTACAAACTTTCATCATTCACGAATTAACTGATGATATGCAAATATGAGACTGCAAGTTACTAAATGCAAATGTGGCTGGTGGCCAATGTGAAGCTAGTCTCTAAAGTCTGTGAGGATGAATCATTAGTTAATAAACTGGGAATGGCATTTCTCCGAGTTGAAGTGTGGGTAACCTTGGGTGGCAGGGTTCATTTGGATTTCCGATTGCAGTAGAAATTGTGGTTAGCTGATGCGAGTAGTAAACATCTAATCATGTATATAAATTCTCGTGAGAATTGGTTGTATGTCTTTTACTTGGCTGCAGAACTTCCTCATGTGCCTTGTGATCCTTTGTGGTGTCCTAATTTTCTCTGGTTTCTAATTTAATACGAACGGAATTATGTTCGGAAAGCCTCTGGATAGAAATGCTAACTGCAAGAAGAATGCAGTGCGGTAGGATTTGTGTATTTCCGATGAGTCGTATTAAAAGAGGAATTGCACTATCTCTCGAGGATTCTGCATAGTCAACAACATTAGTTATCCCTAGAAGGCATTCGTGCCATTCCGGTTGAATTGAGAGACTCCAGTCTCATACCGTCGAACTTCATTACGTCCTCAGTGTCCTTCGTGACTTCTGTACTGAGAATGCAACTGGCTTGGTAGAACTGGATTTCCTAGGAATAGTATAAAATCCTTTTCTTGTCCCACATGGGAGTAGGACTCCATTAAATCTATTTAGAGCAGACAAAAATGCGTTGCAGGAAGCACCTACATATTAACATTTCCATCTGAAATGCAACTTGTGCTGGACTGTCAGTGTTGCATGGATAGGCCGAATGGTTTTCTTATGAATATCCCAAGATCTCTCCATCTGCAAAGAAGCAATAAAATTGTAGCTGTGCAATATTACAAAATTACTTTATGGCCGAAGTGAAGCATATGTTGCGTCTGACTTTCTCCACCTCCTCAGTTGGAAAGTCCATCAATCATAAAAAGCTACGACATGTCAATCCCTCTCGTTTTGGTAGTGTAACTTTTTCCTCGTAAAGTTTGTCTTCTAGGAATAACATGGAAAGAACAGCTGAGTGAAGCACAGAGGATCCAGATTGTTGTATTGGATGAAATAAAATCCGTTCAATTTACGCTAACTGTGGAGAAACGAGAAGTGAAAGATTGGAAGGGAAGGCACAGGGCTGCATAGGGTGTTGTATTATGTAACGCATAAGGAAGTTTTGTACGGGTTGTTCTTGTTGCAGCAAGAGCATCAAAATTGGTTCTGGCGATCTCTAAAAACTTGTGACTTTGTTCTTGGATGTTTGGAAAGTACATCGGAGGAATGAGTAGGGCGGGCATAGTGTTCATAATTTCCTTTCCATTACCTTTCACTCTCTTCACAAAGTTTTTGTTTTAAGAGTTTTACTCTAAACTAGCTTACTCAAGAGTTTCTCGACTCTCCAAACTCTTCATCAACTATGCTGCTAGTGTGCTGAGCTACGTTCAGCGCGTTCCTCGGGGTTTATTTTCATCTTCTAAGGCTTTCTCACAGTTTATTTCAACGAGTTTCAAAACACGGGCTTTAAAAATTGCTGATTTTTATGGTTCACTGAGGATTTAGCTGTTTTTACTTTTTGGTTTGCATCATAAAGCAATTTGAAATTTGTATTTAGAGAGTTTGAGTTTGTGCTGTGATCTTTCATTCGTGTAGAGAAAGGAGAGGTGAACTCTTGAACTCGTGAAGGGTCTCTAGCACATTGAGTACTTTAGTTAAGAATGACACTGCAGAGTTTTGGGTTGTGCTAGAGTGCTAATTGATTTTTGAAGTGAATAGCAAAGACGCACCTTTTACAATCCGCACTGTGTAGGAATTAGAAATAAAAGTAAAGGGTACTTCAGA
>JAQGAB010002770.1:0-11160 GCA_034696565.1 Isotomurus graminis
CACCCTGAAAATAGATATGGAATGTCACAATCATTTCAGGTGATTTTACACCTACGTGGTTTGGGTTTATAGTAAGTAGGAAAGTGTCTCACAATGACGTGAGCTTTGGAATGCATTAAAAATGCAGAATTTTCGGTTGTTGGATGCAAAAAAAAGAGAGACAAGCGAAACAAAATGTGTTATCCTAATTTCGCAGTTTTTGCTTCGTTTCAACTGGACTTACAGTTTCTTCGCAGTTAAGGAAAGAATATTGATGTAAAAGTCGTGGGTCTTCTCTTCCCAAGTGTAACTCGGGTATTAGGTTGTATATAGAGACTTCCTGGTCCTGACCTTGAGCTTGGTGACTCCGAAATTCGGAACGGTGCCACGCAACTCACGGGAAACATGGCACATGGGCTGAAGATCGTGAGAAGTTAATGCGTGAGAAGAAACACGTAGCTGTTTAGCCTGAACTTCATAATATTCCCTTTCACTTAAAATGTACGTGCGGATGATGCTTTGGATTTGGACCATTAAGCCAACTAGACATGCTACATCAGTTAATGGTTAATGTGATGCATTCAGTATTTATGGATCCCTAAAGGGTTTTAATTTTCATAGAACTCAAGGGACTGTGTGTTCATTGTGGTGTCAATAATATTTCAAGCATTATATTTGCACGGCCTGAGGGCATTTGTGATGTGATGATCTTAACCTACCACAAAGTGCGATGTTTTTTACTAGTTCTGATCCAACCAAAAGTAAAATGCGGTGTGAGTGGGGAAACTGGAAATGTTACAACGAGGATATACCGCAAATCAGGGTTACGTTTTTCCCGGAAAATCTATTTTTTCCCACTGTCTAAAACCACTTTTTCCCACTGTCCTGGGAAATGGTTTTTACCACTACGTAACCCTATAGGTTACGTTTTTCCCGTAAAACCTATTTTTGACCACCGTCCAAAACCATTTTTCCCACTTTATCCCATCCAGGGGTTTATACCAAACGTAACCCTGCCGCAAATATACCTCTTCGTGAAGCCTTAAAACTGGAGTAGTGGAGCATGCTAACTGATAGAGGAGGAGAGTGTGGAGCATTAGGGGAAGCGGTCTAGGAGCTTTCTCCGTCGTTGGGTTTTTGTGCCCGGTTCACAAACAACATTTCGCCAGTCGTCAATCTACTTTCTTGTAGAGCGATAGCTTTCTACCTTTCTCCAGATTGATAGGCACAGCTAAAAGGTCTCATAGACTTTTACATCCCTTGCTGAGAGTATTGCTTAATACGTTTTCGAATTTCTCAATAGACTCAGCAATATCTTCTATTACTTTCCAATCACTCTTTGTCTGAGCAAGTGCTCGTAAGTGTAGCCTGAAATTATTCACAACGCGGCCCTCCAGTGAAACTCAGAGCATTCGTCTCCTTAGAGGGGAAAGTAATCCCCACATCACAAAAAATTCATTAGTATTAAAACTTAAAACTGTTTAATAACGTAGACAGCGATTGGATGAACAAAATGTGTGGTCACCACCATCAAATTAGGTTTAAGTTTAAAGTAAGTAAAGTCTGTAAGGCGTCCCTGCCGACTACGTGAGCAGACTTGGTGTAAAGCTCCTCTCTTTATGTTCCATGCAAGACTTCGTTGAGACTTGGAACAAAGAGAAAGTTGTTGTTGGACTCCCTGCAATAGATGTGAGACAACATGAAGCGGAGAAAGTCATAATGAGTTCAAACTGCAACCGTCTTCATTTCCATCATTAACATTCTAAACCCGTTTTTGTACACTGAGACTGTTACAGACTTACCGCTGCTTTCTTATGTGTTAAGACTTTGTAAGAAAGTGCAAGAGTTCAACTACTTAATTCCCCAGCCTGTGTGTTCCTTGGGAGTTTTATTGTGTTCAAGACGAGGTATCAGTTTATACTTAATGCGTATATTACTACCCAAAGAGGATTTGGCTGGAAGTTGGAAGGCTTATTTATTGTGGACGAGGGTTTAATTAAATGACAGGTGGGGGACGATTTCCTATTCCGGGTGACTATTCGGTTCTGTGAGGTAAGTTAGTGTGTTGCAAATAGTAATTTTAGTACTTTAGTAATTTTCAGCGTATTAATGTGTGTAAGAGATCAGAGGTATCATGCAGAGGCAAAATGCATAAGAAAACCGGAGTTTTTGTGCATATGAGTTTTTAGACGAGACAGGTGTCAGATAGTCCGGGATTAGAAAATGACAAGCCGGGTTGTAAAGGAGTTATATGCCTTTTACGCAGTTTTTATGTGTATTAAATGTTACGGGACATAGGGCACTATCGATTTTCAAAATAGAATTATACATGTTTGGCAATCGCTCTGTAATTATTAAGATTGTTCTTTGAAGTGAAAGTCTGGGTTGTGCTGCGTAAATTGACGTTTTGAGAGATAGACAGGACAGAGGAAGAATTGTAGTGAAAGCGGACATTGGTGCATGAAAGCCAGGAATTATTTAGTATTGTGCTGCTGTAAAAGTTGACGATAAGGCAATACACATGTGTGTTTGTGTAAGGGCAGTGGGACAGTACGACTATGGGGACATAGGGAGTGTGTCTTGACAAAAGTTGTATAAATTAATTAGCCATCGAGATAATGTAGTTTATTGATTTGTTTGTATTATTCATTGGCCTATAGTATACTACTGTTGACACAGTGTAGTATAGTGTGGAGGTATTAGGACAGCCAATAGGTATACACACCTCTTGAGCACTTACGACGCAGAGAAAGTTTTGTGAAAGTCACATTGTAGTATGAAAATAGATAGATTCATCAATTTTGTTTGTAAGTGTCTTGAATTTCTTTAGTTTCTTTGAAATGCTTAATGGAGATATCCTGCAAGCTACACAAGGAGCATTAAGTGAAAAGGCTATATGTGGATTCTTGAGATATTCGAGATATTTGAATCCAACTTGTTCGCGATAATTGGGTATATTATTCAAAAGTGTTTTTCATCGATAAGCAATGGGAGACCTTGAAAAAGCGAACATAAGGGGGAAAATAGGCGTATGAGAAGTTTGAAGTGGGCGTAAGATTAGGTTATAACCATAACACTTCTCGTGTAATGTGGAGGCGTGGAAAGTGCGAAAAACAAATGTATCAAATAACTTTTTATCATTAAACGGAGATGATATTTTTATATTTTATATTTCATATTTCAAGTGATCAGGATGATATCAGTGGTGTGTGATGCCTTTGGCACGTAAGCTGTTTGTTGTTTGATCCGTAGTTTTTGATCTGTTGATGTCCGATGCCTTAAAAATGCCATTGAAACGGAAAATGTCATTTCTATTGAACTTTCTTTTGCAAAGATATGGATTTATTATTAAAATCTCCGAGCAGCATTTTATAAAAGAATATGGTAGTCAATAGAAAAGAAGAAAAGGAGTTAATAGCCACATATATCCCACGCCCGTGTGGAATGGCATTTCCTTGTGTATTTTCTGTGTGCGTAGAAAGACACCCATGCATAATATTTCTTTGCTTTGTATGTGTCAACATTCGTTGGGAGTTGGCTGGAAACATGAAAGGGAAAGTAGCGAAAAAAGCAGAAAGGCTTTTTGGATTTCACAGGTGCATGTTAAGCAACTTCTCGTGTGGGTGTCCAGGAAAAGACTCATCCATCTTATTGTTAGTCTCCCTATTACAGATATATACATACTCTATTTTTTTCTCCCTGAAAAAGGGAGAAAGTAAGAGTTCCATCAGAATTTCAATTTACGGGTGACCCTGAGGGTTCTCTAGAGAAGTAAATGTATGAGGATCAGGATAGAATAATGAGAACTGCATATGGTAGAAAAAGAAATGTGTAGGGAATTTTTATGAGGAGGAATAAAGTGAAAGTGTTTTTGTCTCAGGCATCTAATCTGGTTGGGATTTAAGGAGTTAAGGATATAAAAGACGGAATAAGTTAGTACCGGGCATAGCGTCTATTTAAGAAATCCTTTTTACAAATAGGCACGTATGGTGTTAGTTTGTAGTAGGTTTTAGGTGTACACATCTATTGTAAGTCTTGGTATTGTTGAGGACATGTGGAAAGAAGAGTGAGGAAGATAATGGGAAAATGAATTGCTTGTTTAAGCCTTTTTGTATACCTTTTTTAACCTTGAAGAGTGTTTGGAAGAAGTGGATAGGTAGCAGTTGGTTGTATTATTCAGCATATTGGCCATTTCGCACACAAGTTGATGAGGTTTGGGATGAAGTGTGCTACAAAATGTTTACTAGATGAGACTGTTGAATGTGTGAGTGCGAAAGTGTGAGCGTATAGTAATAGTAGAGAGTAATTCATGCTGTAGTATTAAATGGGACCATTTTTTGCTCCGATTTGCAAAGATTGCATGTTGTTGATCACATTCAACAGAGTTGGGAGGATTCTGTTGGATTCCTCTCTTTAAGTAAAGTTTATTTGATTAGAACTCTTACTTACAAGAGAGTGACTTGGTGAGTACGATTAAGCAATTTGAGATCTTATTCACAACTTATTTACCAGAAAGGACAGGGAGATTTTCAATTGAACTTTTGGCAAGATTCATCAAGCGTAGCTATTGTGGGTAATATATTGCAGACTTCGGATTGCAGTGTGGAGTTTGGTCCAATAGTTCAGGGATTGTTCGGTATTGGAAGATATTAGAAGAAGATTATTAGAAGAAGATAGGAAACGGAATTTCATGTGATAATTAAATTAAGTGCTTTTGAAATTTGAAGGTTGAGTTGAGTGGAACCTACGATGGTAAAATCATCGCTGCTCCGGCAATCATCATCTTCAGTAGTTCATTTGAATTGCTGGATTCCTTTTGTGTTCGACAATCCACACGAACATTTGGTAGCTTGTGAATATTAACTGGAATAGTGGAAAGTTGTGCCAACCATCTATTTGATTCCTCAGTGAATGCAAACAAAAACTTATCATGATTAAGTCTTACTGAGTGACATATTAAGCTGATTAATTAACTTATAAACGCCCTGAAGGCTACAGAACTGTCTAAAGTAAGACAGTTTGAAGTTTGAAGCTCTGCGAATTATCTTTTATTACATCTGACATTTTGTGTCATTAAACGGTAAAAACAAGCCTACTAAATCGGCTACACACTGTTTCCGTGAGCGAATCCCATAAAAATCGAGAAATATGGACAGCTCATTGGACTACTGACTACTACGTAGTGAGCAAAGGTGTTCATCCATTCAGACTTCCAGGTTGGAGTCTACCTGGCGTCGACGACGAGACTCACGCGAGACACACCAAACCCGGTTTACGTTGTGCGAGGTGAACTCATCTTCTGAGAATTGTGTGTCCAGTTCCAGTGATAATTACACAAAACATTTGGAATAAAACTTCATATAAAGCCATAGGAAAGCCTAGTGGAATGTTGAACGTGTTTGTGTGCCATTAATATTCTTGTGTGTAAACATTTGAGAGATTAGCAACGAGTATACACAGCGGTTAGCCGAGAGGAACAATTAATGATAAGAGAAATATATTAAGCTGGCTGGGGTTGGTGGTGGTGGTGTGTGTTAGTTTTGACAGTGTTGTTGAATATTATGCAGAAGGTGACCTTGAATTATACATTTGTGAGTGAAATCTTTGGTGGATAGACCGGAGAGTGATTTAACTCAACTTGTTTTCGCCACTTGATGTTCCTTCCATTATCATCATCATTGTTTCTCTCCAGCGAAGCAATCTCGGTCAAAATATTATTTAGTCAACCACGACAATCAGCAGCAGCAGCAGCGACACAATTATTAGACAGAGTTTAAATATTATTATCATTTATCCTTGGGAGAGTATATCTTGGAGCGAAAACTTTGGTAGAAACGAATTAACCTAAGGATTTACAGTGTTACATACCGGTGGTATTCTGAAAGTAAATTCAGGGTGAATTAAATAGATATCATATAGTTAAGATGTGCCTGAGGATGATTTGTACTTGTATTGCAATTATAAGTAAGTATGCCTAAGAATAAAGCAGAGAGATCTCGAGCGTCATCAGAATCCAGTTCACCGTCGACAGGGACACAGTTGCAGTCATTTTTGATGATGTACGGTGTTCGAAGGGACTCTGGGGGAAGTAGCACTTGTGACCGACGGGACTCTACGGAGAGTAGTAGCCGGGGAAGTGAGACTCGAAGGGAGTCTACGGAGTCTGAGAGACGTGTGAGTGTTGGGAGTAGAGGCAGTGGGGGTCGGGACAGAAGGTATTCTGAAGGGAATGAGCCGAGGGACTCGGGGGAACCTTCTGAGGGTTCACCTGTTGTGGGGACTGAAGACGGGAATAATGGGATTCCTATTCCTGGGAAGAAAAAGAACAGTATTTTCAGACAAATAATGAAGTGGGGGAGTCCGAGGAGGAATAGCAGCAGCAAGACATCTGGAGGAGGATGCGTAGGGAAGAAATGTTCCAAGGAGGAACAAGGGGAAGTAGACGTGGATAATAATGAGAGTTCTTGTACGTCGAAAAGTGGGGGGAGTTGTAGTGAAGAAGGCCAAAGAAAAGGTAGTGGAGGGGATTGTGGGAATACTAAAGCTGTTCCAGGAACTACAGTGATCCCTATTATCCTTCAAAGATGTCCGGATGAAAAGGTTCGGTATTACAATCCTCCTCAGTATCAATCGAGTTCAGGAGGAGCGTCAACAGGGTTGAAAGGGGGAGGATGCGTTGCAAAATTGAGTGTCACTGGAGCTCCAATGCCCAGGAGGAAACATAATAGCAACAGTGCTGGGAGCACTTCGATTCCTACGGAAGAACTTTTGGAAGAAGACTTGGAAGGAGGATCTTTGACGTCTTTGTCTCATGAGGGTTCTTCGTGTACTTCTTCTGGTTCATTTTCGACTTCTGGGTCAGGAAGTGGAACAGATGAGAATGGAGGGAGTTCGGATGAAGAAGATGAAGCGGAAGGGATTCTGGGAAAGCGTTCAACAAAAGGTGCCAATAAAGCCGACATGTCTCCTACGATTCCTCATCGTTTCGATGGAAGTAGCAGTACTTACTACTCATATTATCCGGACTACAGACGAAGTTACCAGTATCAGTATCAGCAGCACCCACCACCACAGGTGTCAGTGCCCATGTCTGCATCGATTGATTGTGCAGGAAGCAGAAGCCGTGCGAGGAGCCGGTCACTGGATCTCAATAATGAAACCAGGAGATATCTGAGAAGGAGGAGACTCTCGGAGAATCAAGAAGATCGGGCTCAGGATAATTCACAGACTCATAAGACCTACACGATATATGAGTCTATAATCCAAGACGGTGTGAACTTTGACATTTATGTTTTACTTGCTTCAATTATCCGAGAGGATGTGTGCAGAGTTAGATAGGAGATTGTTGCGAAGTATCAAATGATCCTTTAGTGGGATATCATTATTGGTCCTGAGGGAAAGGTGGAATTAATGTTGTTAAATGAGTGAGGATTTATTCACAGGCAAGTAAATTGCTTATGGATAAGCTCACTTAAGCCTCAGAATGATTATTCAGAGTAAATTTTGCATTTGGAGGAATTGAAAAGGATTTTGTCCTTTCGTTCTTCGATGGGGGTAATTTACTTTTTGTGGCTGGGGACTGGGATTATTCCTTCCTGTTCTTTTGGTCTTTAGTACTAGTCTCATTGGTTATCTGAGTTAAAAGGATTTTTAGTTGAGGGTTTCATGTCTACTTTTATATTTTAAGCGAGAAGGACCGAGTTGATATGAGTTGATGCAATTTGAATTTGGGAAGGTGGAAAACTTAATTTTGCACTGAAATGCTTGCTTCTTGCAGAGCTTAATATGAACTTGCATGAAATTGGATTAAGCTAACAATGTTTCCGATGGTTTCCAGGTGCTCGGAGGTTTTCCCTTCACTCTCATCGACCCTCAGACATGCATTTGGACCCTGCACATGCTGCCATACTGTTTAGAGACTCCAGAGGAGTAAGTTCAACAAACCTAATTTCACTTACGTGGGTTATCGGTTATCCTGCTTTATTACAGTTGCCAACTGTGTACTGTGATGTAAACATGTAATTGAGACTAAAATAAACTTAATTGAATTCTTGCAGCTTCCCTCGACAGATCCGTTTTTGGAGAGAGTCCTGAATTTGAAAGGTGAGTTTTATTTTTGGTAATTAGGATTATTAGGAAAAATGCATTGTTAGAAATAATCTCCTCCAGATTCACTTCTCCTGTTTTTCGCACAAAATTGTTGCTTCTTATGAAGTATATAAATAAATACTTCAGGGACAATACATAACTAAGGAATTCTATAGTTTAGGGTAGTGGCCTGGCCATAAAGATACGTACGTATTTAGGTCAATTATAACTACAGGTCTTCATCTTCTTATCTTTAAATAAATAAACATGTACTACATTACATTTTACATGTTATATTCGTGGCGAGCACCGCATCGCAGGGGTGTTCTTCTGTCACACATTTCAAGTAGTTTGTGGGCCTGTGAGCCAAAAATCGGATGGGAATATGCGAGGCTGTTGCATTTCAATTATTATTTATTCTATTCTGTATCTGAGGGAAATAAGCAGTGGAATCTGCAGAAGTTTTGGCAGAACTGAAATCTCTAAGCTGTAAGTTGATGCTGTGACACCAGCTGAAACAGGAAATGACTGGTGGACTAGGTACAAACTATACACACACGTATGGATTCTTGATACACACCCAAAATTTTAATATACATTATTGAGAGTAACAGTAAATTCTGTTTTGTTTTTCAAATGTGAAATTCTTAAAGTTCTAATGTTGTTTTGAATATCTAGAATATCGTTGTCTTCCAAGAATACTTACATTTGTCAATTGACACATTGGTATTTTTGGTTTTAAGTAATTAGTGTGGTGTAAGATGAAGTATGTAATACGATACAATTGAAGTTAATGGTTCCAAACTTCCTAGTCCCACCAATAAAACGAAGCCGTCCACGTCAGAAGGAACTTTATATCTCGCTTTAAATAATCCTCATCTTATTGAAGTACTAAAAGAACATCTGGAAATGAGAATTCCTCAGTGAAGAAAGACTTTTATGGTATTCAAAAACCCAGGAATGATTAATAGTCGTTCTATAAGTGTTATGCACATTAAGATTTCTTTAGGAGGTTGGGTTTGTTTCGGTTGTTTGGTAATTAGTGCTTCATGAGGAATAATTACATAGGTCGTCAATTGCGCGTGTGTTTGTTTACTGGAGATTAATAAATCTTAGGAGTATTCATGGGTGACGAAAAGTTAGAGGTTGGAGGTGGGACATTAGTTCCAACGTCTTTTAAGAGGAGATGGGAAGGAACACAAGGTGCAGTTGGCATTAGTTAAACCCCGTAATTGCACGGATGTTAAGTTGACTGGTGAAGTAGACGTGAAATGGTACAGAAATGGACGTCTTCATGAGTTTGTGAGTTGGATTTAATTGAGAGTGGCTCATTTACGACAGGACACATGTGTGTATCGTGTATAATGTGTGTGTGGTGCATTTAGGTTGTAGGTAGGTAGGAAATAAAGTATTTTGTACACCGAGGCGTGCAAGAATCTTGAAGATGTTGCAGTGAAGTAAAAGAAGGAGGAGAGGGATATGAAAGTGTGGACAGTATATACAATGATGGAGCAATGATGAAAGATAATCTATGCACACCAGTATGTTGATGAAGATAAACCTTGGTACACATTATAGAAGTTTTAAATGAGAATACCGTGTGTAATATTGTATAATGAATATCATACATTATAACCATACTAGAGGCATTCTGCTATGAGCGTATCTTTAACTTAAATGGTTTCCATCCAAATTCATCCAGTTGCAAAAATAGGTTAGGTTGCGCATGCATTCGTCTCCTCCAGACACTGCCAAAACATTCTTCGGCTGTCCTGCCAGTTGCTAAATTATTCTGCAAACGAAACCACCAACCAGCCTACTCACGTCTTTAGTGTGGAGGTTAAAAGAGATTCTGAAGAAAGTTCTCCCTGTCTTTTTATTCGTAGATGGTTTGTATTATCAGAAGTGGTTTACTTATTCAGTGAGACCAGAAGCAGAGTTACCAGGGTCAGGTCATGCTCGCCAATGGATTGATATTAGAAAATGGTGGGTTGTCTGATATGTGTGAAGGAATTCCATAGAGCTTCCCCTTAAGTGACGTGTATGAAGTGATAGTAGAACGAGTGAGTGAGTGATATCGACGAGGATTGTAAATGATCTCTACTTAATCATTGTAATGAAGGAAGACTTGTGATGTTCTGAGAAACTTGGTGGTGGACACTCTTATAGGTTGTGTGTCGTGCATTTGGTGCAATGCAGGAGTCTACTATGGACTTATTACTTGTGTATTATGATGATGGCATGGTGGTGTTATTTGAAACATTTGGGGTGATCAAAGCTTCTGTGAGTTTTGTGGTATAAGTTACAAGTATATCTTTGCTCTTTTGAGTGTTGTGACATTCTGTCCAATGGTCCACCGTGCGCAACGCTTCACTTACGATGACATGTTGTACTTGTCCTTTTACTCGTCCAACTTCTCCATCGCCATTGAGGACTCTGGAATCTACCCTTTGGATCAAATCAAGGACTTTGACCAATCAGAGACAGCCCATGAGGTCAACCGGCTTCTTTGGGGTCTCTTGGCTTTTTTATTATTGCATAATATGTACGTTATTAAGTACGAGGGAATTAGCGTGCATATTGGAATCGTGTCAGGTTCCATTTAAACCGAAATGATTGTGGAAGTCCGTGACAGTTATGAGCAAACCTTTTTAGAGTGAAGGTTCTTTCAGAGAAAGTACTTTAAGCTCTACAACGTCTTGTGGCGACCTCTTTACGCTTCAAGTGTTTAATATGAGCAAAAGGGAAGATAGAAATAAGTAGAGAGAAGAATCCTTTGATGTTATTGAAGTTGAAAGGTCTGTTTGGTTTGATAGACTAGACATATTTCCTGGTCTAGGTGAAATGTAATTCGATGAAGTAAGAAGTTGTATATGCAGTGTGTACTATAGCATTCAGTCTGTAGTCTATACGTTAATACTTTCTATGAGACACACTCTTCCTGCTGGGAGAAAAGCTCCGGAAGGATTTTATTGATTATTTGAGATGCTTCGCTCGGAGAAAGTCGTTGTTCCCTTGTTACCGGGCTAGAATTTCTCCTTCTGGAATGTCAAACTTGTTAGAAGACACCCTTTAGCTCATGTAGTTTGATGG
>JAQGAB010002771.1:0-11158 GCA_034696565.1 Isotomurus graminis
GTACAAACTGCCTTCAGAAATCCATTCAGCGGAACTGATTTGAGACGAATGAAAGTGCAACCCTCCGACTCCAGGCATGAAGAATTACTTAGAGGCCCATCGAAAACTCCAGCTTCTGCTTTATATTTTTGCTCCGGGTTGCAGTTCTAAAACGCAAAATTACCCAAATTTATCCGTGTTGAATGAGTAAAATGTAAACTAGTAACTGACGAACTAATACCTTCTTCGAACAAGCTCGTATCATTTCGCAAGTATTGTTATTTGGGCACAGATAGTATCGTAACAAAGGAGCTCGATTAGACGAGGAATGACATGTCAACTGTATTCCACTCACTGTCCCATCTTCAATATGTTTCTCAATCTTTAGTCCACTTTTCTTGTTGATTTGTGCCTCGGGAACACTCTCATTCATATTTAGAAATGAAGTGACATGTACTAACACCGCATCACTACGGTCTTCTGGGTCTTGACTGCTGGTACACAGATAGACCCCAGGTCCTCCCATTTCTATTAGATTTTCGTCGATTGAAAAGCCCATATCGGAGCGAAACTGGACAACGTCTTCCAGTGTCTCGTTCACAACAGGCCAGATACTTTTCCACGTCTGCAATTGCTTCCACTCTGTTAGATTTCGATTTCAAGTACAATTTTCATATACTTACCTCGTTATTTTCCTTAAAAAGATAAACTTTGAATTCAGCATATGGAGAATTCGTGTGGCAAGGAATGTTGGTAGTTAGACTCTCTTTCTCCATCACCACTTCAATCGTTTCCCCTCTTTCGATGAAAAAGGGTGGCGATGGCTCTACAAGTATCCACAATTATGATAATCAACCGGCCTTTCAGAGACATGATTCTTTAATCGTTGTTTAGTAGTCACCAAAAGGTTGAATAGGAAATCGAATTGTTCTATCGACTCCATCACCAATACAGGTCACTTCTCCTATAGGGATCATCGTTGTGAGGATAAGGCAACCCAAGACACTGTCTTGTGGGCATTTCTCAACCATGAATCCTGAAGTCTAAGATGCAGTTAATTTAGATTTTCAGAAATCCTGAGCCAGATTTTCCCTAATCTATAACTTACTTCGTTTCCAGAAGAAGTGTCCATCTCATCGGTAGTCATATTTTTAACTTTAATGGTTGGAAATCTTTTGGTTGCAGAAATGCAAGTAAATATATGCAATCCATCGATTACCTCGTACGTCAAGCCGGATAAATGTTCATCAACGTTATCTGATTAGAGAATAATAATGCACTAAATTCGGATAAAACTTATACTCCACTAAAACTAAATTGCAGTAAAAATTATACTTAAAATTTGGAAAGTCCATTTGTGAGAAGAATCCGTGGTTTCGTTTCCAGTAAGCTCAACCGCTCCTTCCACTCCTTCTTTCAGATTAAGTAAATGCAACGATCCCAGATGATACTTTGGTGCTGATGGAGAAAACTCCTCGTAATCGTTTTTAGTGTAGAACTGTTGCCAATAAATCGCTTGCGGATTTATAGGGATATCCTCTTCAGAGAAGGAATTATTGTGAGTAATTTGATATTCTATAGTAGGATTGTATTTAATCGTCCACGAGAAATACGGGGACGAGGACTGTACTAAGGATTTCATAGGAGTTAGCTTCTCTTCTGCAAACAGTCAAAAATTGAAATAAAACTTGCGTTAATCTTTTCAGATTTCTGTGTCTGTCCACTTTGTAATAATAATCATACCGGACTGCAGTATCAGATTCACATTCATTAGTGTTTTCTTTGCAATATCACTGTAAAATGGAAGATTATTGTCGAACTTGCATTTCAACTTAGCGATCTTGTCATTTGTGAAATACGACATGGATGGAACCATTTCAAATCCTACGAAAGGGTCGAACTTTAAATGAGGTCCAACGCTTAACTTGACCTCATCCTACAAAAAATATTTAGAAGACACTACTATATTTCGGATTTCATTTTCGTGTGTTCGTAAAGCATTAACAAGTTATCCAATCTTACATCTCCTGTCACGAGGTATAAAGATATTCCAGCTCTTGAACGGTGCTTACTAATGCATGGTATGACAACTGGATCCGGAGACGCTGGCTCACTCCAAAACGGCACTGATACATTTACTGTCTCTCCTTCTGAATGGTAGAACGGGTGATGGTCTGAAACAAAAAGAAGGGATCAGGATTCAAAAACTACCAAAATGTTTCATCTAAATTCATTATGTTATGGCTTACATGGAACATACAACATGAACGAGTGAGCTGACTCAGGACGCTCTGGATTCCTACACGAATATTTTCCCGTCAGTTGATCAGTGATGTTACTGATAGCTAAAGCTGCAGAATAGCATCCAATTCTTAGAGATCGCGACGAGGACGCCCATTTGGTGGACACGACCTTCAATCCTGATGACGCCTTAAGGAATAATCAGGAAGAATGTTTTGAAATATTGAGAATAATTAACACAATCAGTAAGATATTCCTGGCCTTACTCCTCTCCCTTGGTAGACCCACTCCACTGGTCCCCAGCTACTACTACATTCAACCACGACATTCTTTTGCAGAGACTTTTGAAGAATCAAAGTTCCCAAAAGTCCTTGTCCATCGCCAAGTAGCACATCTGCAGTTTCTTCACTAATTTCGTCAATAACTCTCATTACTGGATATTCAGGAGACAGTCTTCTCTGTTTTGCGAGCTTACAAGGATTTAGATTTATATCTTTGGTAAAATAACATGACACTTGAGAAATCCAGACAACAAATAAAGCCAAATGAATTCCTACTAACACCTTACAATGTAGAAACTTCATTTTGAAATTTCTTTAAAGCGATAGTGATTATTTTACTTGAACATGCAGTTTGAATATGATTTGATTTCTATTTAGGTATCATATATTCCTGTTCAACTGTGGATGGGCAGAAGTCGGGATCGGGAAGGAAGTAAATTCATATGAAGGAATGAGATCCAAATGCAAATCAGCGAGATGAAACCGGTTCACAGAATTATTCACAATCATAATCCTTTTTCAAGTTTTAGGATGACAGGAGGGTCAGTGTTCTCATCGGACCTTCCGCTTAACACTTTGACTACATTGAATGTGATAATAAACCCAACAGTGATTTATTATTCTAGTCATTCACGGAAAATTTTCTGCTCAACACAAATAACATGATTTGGTTTAATTTAACAACTAAACTAAGAAAGACAATTTTTAGAACTAAATGTAACAACAGAATGCTAGAATGAAAGTAAACAACATATTTTTGACTAATCATCCTACTAAGTGAGCAATATAATAGCGTTTCACATTAAATTAGTAGCAAAAATCCAGTCTTTGAATTGCATGAGCTGAGATCTAGCAAATTACATCTGCATCTGCGACTGAGAAAATACCTTGTCTATCACTGGTACACCACAATCATCATCGTAATCCATTACTAAGTCCCCGTCACTTGTAGGCACTTCTGCTTTCTCCTCATCGCTGCTACTATCGATTTCGATCACTTCAACCTCTGATTTTTTATCAGAATGGGGATCGCTTAGCTCTTCTGATTCGGCTTTGGGGATCATTCCGAGGATTTCAGTTTCAGTGGGTACGACTTCTACAGGATCAATGCTTTTGTTGTCATGTTCTTCTAAAATGTGCTTCGCTAATGCACCCTTGGCAAAATATTTTGCGTGATATCCACTTTTGTAAGTACCCAATTTTGCAAAATAACTACACGAGTCGCACAGGTATCCTTCTAATCCCTTTTCAGTTGTTGATAGCATAACGTCTTCCAAGTGGGACAAGGCGTAATGGGAGTAAACTTTCTGCCGAGCTCTGTATACACGGATCTTAATGGATTCAGCAACGCAGACATCGGAGGGGGACAAAAAGTCACACTTTGGACATTTAAAGACTTCATCCGTGCCTTCATTCTCGTTGGAGGGGCTCTTATTGGGGAATCCACTTTTAAATTCTGCACTTGAGCAAGACACTGAAGGAAGACCTTGATCTTTATGCTCCGTTTCGGACTTTTGAAAGGCGTCTCTGCTAAGAAGCTCGTGGAGATCTAACAAAGGAGCTGCGACCAGTGGCTGAATTGTCTTTTTTTTCGTGTCGTGCTGAGAAATGTAGTGCCACGCTAGCTTCAACCGTGTTTCATACCGACATTGCGGTCCAGCTACCCCAATTGTAGATGCAGAGTACTGAACAGTTGCCTTAAAATCACAGAAAATACATTCATAATAATCTCCTCCATCTTCAGTTTTCAATCTTTCATTTGATCTTGCGGGTAAGTGCTCTTTTTTATAATGAATCAGCAACTTGTTTTGGGCCGACTGACGGTCGACATGGCGTTTGGAAGCAATAAACACACATTTGGGACACTTAAACTGGTCTTCTGTCTCGCAAACTATGACTGTTTCTTCTTTTTCCATGGGTTTTGATTCATTTTCACTCGATTCGCCAACATCAGATTCATCAGGACTCGAATAAGACAATATTACTTCTGGTTCAAGCAACGATACTAAGATACTCCCTTCCGACCCAGAATCCTCGTTGTCATCATAGGGTACTTCGTCCTCGTGTGCATTATATCCGTACAGCCATTGACCACTTTCCTAGAAAAAAAAATGCCCACATAACAACACAGTGAAGCTATATATGTCAGTATATTAAATTTAGAAAGTTACATTGTCCATATGCTGCTGGGCAAACACCGCATCACTCATACATAACTCGTTGATTTCTGAATCTATTACATTATCTGCTAGATCAAGATGAAGTTCCATGTGGTGCTGAACTAGTACCCGTCTAGCACACCAAGCCCTTTGGCTATCATAATGGCTCGTGGTCGAAGTATGAAAATAAATGACCTCGGAAAAGAAATCACATTTGTCACACAGGTATCCGAGCTTTTGATGAAGCACATTGAAAACCGGCTTGACGCACGTCGAGATATGGCTCTTGAAGTAGTGGCAGTACAAAATTCTTTTCAAATCTCGATTCTTCGAATTCACAGCTTTCGTTGTAACGCATTCGTTGCACATTGGACAATTTATCCCTTTCTCATGTTCTTCTAAACCAACCGCATCGCCAGTTCGTTCATTTTGGCAGCTGGATGCACAAATGAGCATATTATTATTCATTTAATTAAAGAGCACATTTTAAATACACGTCGGCCTTACTCAGTAATTTGTCTTATCGAATGTTGCCCTTCCTGCTCCGAATAACCAATCGAGGGGGATGGTTGAGTTCCAATGCTGCTCTCCGAGTTATTAACTGTCTCTGTTGAAAAAGAGATCGCTCAAACTAGGGACTTTTAAACTTTATAAGTATTATTAGCAATTCCCCATTTTTTAATTACCAGGGACTTCATAGTGAACTTCAGCTACATGGGATAAAACTTCCAACAACAGATTTTTGGTCAAAATAGTCGAATCATTCAGTTTAAAATCACTGCAGTGCATACACGAGACAATGCCAGTAGATTTGTCTTGAATGCAATTTTCAGAAAGCACCATTGCAACTAGTCTGAAATATTGGAGACAACAAGCACACATGTCAATCGTAATTACGTTTATTTAACATTGTCTTAACACTTGACAAGGAATGGCTCACATCACAATAATTAAACAAACACCAGACTAGTTGGTTAGTAGTTTACTCAAAAACTACCACTGAGCGTTGCGTAAGAGCTCCACTCATTGAAATCGACAGTGACGGTGGTCAACTAAACTATTACGATAGATCAATACTAAAACATGTCGTTTAAATATCAATCAAAAGAATCAAGAATAATTGTAAAGAATATTCAAAAATTACATTTCAGAAATCATGTAAAAAGTCATCGTTACACTTATCGTTAAATGTACTACCAATAAATTTCAGATCTTTGATAATTTAACTAAAAAGTATCCTTACAAAATATCCAATAACTCCTCTTCTTCCATGTCTGATGCTACCGGAGTTTCAATCGACTCTAGCCATCGCCGGATGTCCTTTCTCTTTTGAACGACATATCGGTCTGGGACATATTCTTCGAAAGGGTCAGTGCTCGCTTCAGAGTCTACATTTTCGCTTCCTGATGTTTGGTTCTCTTCCCTAGCGTCCAACTGAGATTTCGTCAACCTCCTAGAAAATTTCGCAATATTGAAATAAATGCACAGAAAAATAATTTGAATTTTTTGGTACATACACTTCCTGAAACAATTCTTCAGAAGCAAAGGAAGATTCAGCCTTTTCAGGCTGCTGGGAAGATGAAGATGAAGTTAACGACATGTCTCGTATCTCAACCTTTTGATTAAAAGCTCCTGGTATAGTTGCAATGATTCCCCGACCAGATTTCACTTGCTCCGCAGTGTTGTTGATTCGCCCGATTTTCTGTAAAAACGACTTCGGTCCCACACGCACCTTCTGCTCAATGCCTTTCTTCTTAGCAAGAAGTTTCGGTGTAAAATTATCCACTTTGCCCTGCACACCTTTAGTGGAAGGTCCATCACGGCCGATGCGTTTTAGAAAGCACTTGGGTCCAATCCTTACTCCTGTGGTAATTTTATTTGTCACCCTTCGAATATTCCTGTTTAGATCAATTCTTTCCTTCTTGGGTGTCCTCTTAATTGGCACTTCTTTCTTGATTCCCCTTCTAACAACAACCCGCTGTGAAACAGTTTTTCCAGTTTTCGGACCACTCCCAGAGGTGTCTTTCTCCTTCTGTGTTGTAGTTTCCATCTTATCATCTTCACGCTCTTTCTTGATTTTCACGACCTTCTCATCAACATACACTAATCGAACGGAAGGATCAGGAAGCTTTTTGTTCACAAAATCTGAAACGCGACAAACATCGTTATTCAATTTTCTTATTACAATTTGAATGTTAAGCCTTGATCCAACTTACTCTGAATGACAGGCTTTTTGAATCGCTCCCAAAGCATTGCAAAGTTTTTTGGATTAATCCCCACAGGTCCTATTCTATTGCTAACAGGACTTCTCATCACTTTGCTTCCAATTTCTTGAGATTTTCCTTTGACTAATAGCTCTAAGGCTTCAATCTTCTTTGCAATTTCCACCACTTCATTCACCATTGAATAGCAAGATTCACAATAGTTCAATGAAATTGCTAGCAATTCCTGTGTAGAATCCTTCGGAATCAACAAATACTTCAGAATCTTCCTCATCGCCACTTCTACAAGGCGTGTCTTCTCGAATGAATGAGTTCCCGTGGAAGAACAGATAAGGCACCCTTTGCTCTCCATAACGTCCAAGTTCCTGAGGAAAACATGAAAACCATTTGTATTTTTTGAAATTCTTCTACCAACACGTATTGTTATGTCCATTCTCCACATGCACTCACCAGACCAATCGTTTTGAAAGAGAATTAAGTTTTTAAGATCCCCACAGCACACAACCACTACAATTAAGTTAGTAAATCGCTTACTGCTGTCGCCGCTGTGGATTAAGGGACGTCCCCAGTCACTAGGATGTCGACAGCGGAGGACAGCTCGTAGCGAATATCGAAGACCGACTGCGCGTGGGTTTGTTATTTTTTAATTCTCCTCGTTCTCTGCAGATTAAGTTCTGTTCAAACAAAGGCGCCAATTTGGAGGCTCTAGTGAAACAGTCCTTTGTTTACTTCTCCTTCCTTTGTAAAGTACCCTGAGTACCCTTCACATATCTATGAGTACCCTTCACACTTTCACCTCTTTGCAACCTTCGCTTTCACTTAATAAATCCTCCCTCTCGCCTCAAGTTCCTGAAGACGTCACGTCAACACTACCTTCTGGTAATAAAGGCTACAAGGAATTTGACTTTTAATTCTTGCCGAGAGTCGTATGCTCGGCAACTTAAATTCCTACTGTTATGAGCTCAGGTAAAAATTGCGTTTTTCGACAAGGCCATTCTCGCAATTGTTTTAATGAACATTTTCTACGCTGTCTTATTAGGAGGGTGCTGGAATTCATGGGATTAGATTCAGTCAGTTGGAGTTGGAAGTTGGGAATGACAAATTTAATGCAGCTAGCAGGGAGATGGAACAGGATCCGAAGTGTAAACCAAGTGATTCGTCTTCATACGTTTTACTTGTGGGCGAAGGAAACTTCTCTTACTCTGCTGCCCTCGCTAAACTATATGCTGAAGAAAATGTCCCAGGCTCAGAGAAAGTTCTGATCGCGACAGACTTGAAGACTGGAATGGTGGAGGATCCACTTACCTTGAGAAATATGAAGGTCATAATGGATCTTGGAGGATTGGTTTCTACGAACGTGGATGCTACGAAGCTGGAAGAAGATGAGTTATTAACACTGAAGAGTCGCAGGGTAGGTAGAGTCATATTTAACTTTCCCCATGTTCAGAGGAAGAAGATGCATTTGGGAGAAAATAGGGAACTTCTTAGGAAATTCTTCATCTCACTTTCTAAACTCATTCCTGTAGAAAGGAGAGAATGTGTAGACGTCCAAGTCTCATTGTGCAATGGACAAAGCGGTGTGAACGAAGTAGAAGCTACGCCAAGATTGTGGGCAGATAGCTGGCAAATCGTCGATCAAGCTGCTCATGGTGACTTCGTTCTGGTAGACGTGAACAACTTTGAGATCCCTGGAAGTGGAGGAAGTAGTGATTATACTAATTGTGGATTTAGGAATAGAGTTCATGCCAGCTTTGATTCGAGAGATGCCAAAACTTTCACTTTCGTTTGGAGAGAGCCTTTCTCTTTGTCTTGTGAAGATGGAATCCTTCCTGATTCCTGGATGAGTCATCTTCACGCTTCTAATCCTCTTAAAAAAATATTTGAATTTGATGAGTTCCACAAAGGAATCGTTACTGAGCTTACTTTAAATAGATCTTCCAAAGCGGTCCCTTTCATCGAGCTGTGGGCTAAAAATTTGGATGTCTCTTGCTTGACCAATTTTCCTTCTGTGCTTCGAGAACCTACTGAACTGAAAGATGGGAACCCTTCAAAACATTCCACAAGATTGCTTCATAACAATTCCAGCATTGAGGTTGGGAATATTGTACGTGATAAAGTCGAGTTAAACCTGAGTCTTGTTGTAAGCCTACAGTACAATGTGAAGGATTCGCGAATCCTGTTTTCCAAATACTGCAAACAAACGTCTTCAGCGGAGATCTCTACGGGTAGTTTATTTCCATGTTCTTTCTCAATAGACGTGTCATTTTGGATCACGGGAAATACTCTGTACAATTACGAATCATTCCTGCAGACATGTCTCCAAGTGTATGGGCTAGCTCTTGAATCTGTAGAACTTGTAGAAGTTTTTGAAAAGTCTGAGGAGATTGAATCTACCATTCCTTGTAGTGCTAAAAGTGCTATTAAAGTATCCCATTGTTATAGAATAACTATAAGATCATTGGACGTAGCATTGAGTCGCGTTAAGTCCCATGAATTGTATTTAAAGCTACGGGAAGAGCTGCGTAATAAATTGGCTTTGGAATTGAGGTAAACATAATCTACCAACGAAACTATTCTTCTTTATAAATCATCTAGTAATGAAATAATCATCCATTGTGTTCAGTAGCGTGTCGTATAAAAGGGAAGAATTGCATGGAATGAGACGAGAAGCCCCGAATAGGGTTGATTCGTTGAGTCCATTATTCGGAGACGTGTGAGAGGTAAAACTTGTTTTATTTTCATCTTGACTGCTGTCAAAATCCTCTCGTCCCTTTAAATCAATTAAGCATATTTAATAACCTCGTATGAAAGTAAGACTTGAAATTATCTGTGGGATATTCGACAGAAACTGAACTACAATCAACGTGGGCTCATGTGAATAATATGTCTATTGCTATTCTGTAGTAAGTATTTAATAAAATCTACCATATTGTACATCCCATCTCACAGCTGGAGTTTTGTAACTTTGTGTTTTAAATTGAATTTATACTTTAAGTTTTTCTCTTGGTACAGCTTGCATTACGAGTCTGGTGGAACTGGAGTCTCTAACGGGTGGCACGTCGACATTCATGGATTAATTTATTCTCAGCGAGATACTTTCCGAAAGCAATTTCCAGCAGCGACTGAACGAAGTCAAGAAGAACAGTCGCAGCCGCAAGGGACTTTTCTGTCTGCTGGTCCTCACGAGGAGCCTCAGTTCAAGTTTCCCGTGAGGGACCCTCCTCTACAAGTGGTCACTGCGTACTTGAAGCAGATTTCAGAGTTTGGATATCAAGTTGTCGCTACAGACTCCACGTCAGATGAGAACGGCTACAGGAAAACAACTTTGTGGACTTTACAGAAAACTAAATAGACCCTCCGCAGTTGTTTGACATCCATTCGGCCTCCAAACCTCCAGATTTTAATTCTTCCTATATTCATTAACAGAGATACTCAACATACAGTCCATGATGGTTACCGCAATGCCCAAAGGAGTATTCTCGGTTGACCGAATAGTCTCCGATTTGGGCATTTTCATTGATTCCTCAGACTTGAATTCCTTAAGAGAGTTGTGGAGCTACTTGGAAGGGAAGTTTTTTTCCCGACTGGCCCCCACCCACTCAGCCGTTGTAAAGAAGTACGAATTCGGGTTGTACAAGTTCTACTTGGTGGAAGCTCTAAAGGCAAATAGGAGGGAGAAGATCACCGAGTTCTTTGAGAAGATGTCTCCGGAGCTGAGTCCGTATCCCGAGTGGAAGGAGTGGTACCTCATCGCCCACATCAAGTCCCCTGACGACCACTCCCCCGCATCCACATACGGCAACAGAAGCTACCGCGAGGCATTCTTCGTCTCCATCAGAAATTTCCTTAATGTCATCTACCACAGGACATGGAGTCTTGCCGAAGTCTCCCCAAAGAATCCCTACTCTGTCGAAATCATGGACGACTTCTTCTCCATCGCGCAACCCAAGTAATTCTTTTTCCACCCCAAACACATTCACACCCAGTCATTTGAAATCGCTTTCGAAACTAAGTCAATGCACATAATTTATGTCTAAAATTGTCAATAATGCTCTCCAAAAATTAATTTTAAAGTATTATAATATGAAAAAACTCAATATCAAGAATAACAACCAAGTTTCCAAATTCTAGCAATGCCAAACCACATTGTTCTACTTCTTACCATAAGGAATCATTAACATTGACGTTTTGTGAAGCTTACAATGAAGATCCTCGAGTCAGGTTCCTGGGAATGGGTTTCTTTTTTTACAAACGTGCATATGGGTAGCCAACTTAA